>CAUYPO010003501.1:0-22087 GCA_963574435.1 Cheirogaleus major | reverse complement strand
TCTAGGCAAAGAATTTTTGAGGAAGACCCCCAAGGCAATCACTGCAGCATCAAAAATAAACAAATGGGATCTGATCAAATTAAAAAGTTTCTGCACAGCCAAGGAAACTATCAGTAGAGCAAATAGACATCCCACAGAGTGGAAGAAAATATTTGGTCTCTTCACCACTGATAAAGGCCTAATGACAAGAATCTATCTAGAACTTAAAAGAATTAACAAGAAAAAATCAAACTATCCCATCAAGAAATGGGCAACGGAAATGAACAGAAACTTTTCCAAAGAAGACAGAATAACAGCAAGCAAACATATAAAAAATGCTCATCATCTTTAATCATCAGAGAAATGCAAATCAAAACCACAATGAGATACCACCTAACCCCAGTGAGAATGGCCTATATCAAGAAATCCCAAAACAACAAATGCTGGTGAGGATGTGGAGAGACAGGATCACTCTTACACTGCTGGTGGGACTGCAAATTAGTGCAACCTCTGTGGAAAAGAATTTGGAGACACCTCAAACAGCTAAAATAGAAATACCATTTGACCCAGCAATAGCATTATTAGGCATCTACCCAAAAGAGCATAAGACATTCTATTATAAAGACACCTGCACCCGGATGTTTATGGCAGCACAATTCACTATTGCAAGGACATGGAAACAACCCAAGTGCCGGTCACTTATTGACTGGATAATTAAAACTTGGAATATGTTTACAATGGGATATTACTCAATTCTAAGAAATGACAGCGAGCTAGCACTGCTTATATTATCCTGGATTGAGCTTAAGCCCATTATCCAAAGTGAGGTGACACAAGATCAGAAAAATGGGCTCCACATGTACTCGCTATTCTTGATTTTTGTGAGGTATTAGAGCATTTCAGGAAAATGTAGACTATTTTTTCATTTGTGGTATACTGAAGCACGAGAACCACCTGAATAGAACAGATATAAGCAATTCCCACTTGTTATGCCACAGCGACATTAATCTATTAAAAAGCCACCTATGCTGGGATCAGGAGAGTCCCCAGACAAAACATGATCTTCACATCAGCATTTGTTTTCTAATTAGGATTGCTTAGTGGCAATTTTATCCAATAATTTAGTTAAATTTCATTTCTAAAGTATAAATGTCCTCTGAAGGCACATGGATGAAGTTAAATCAATAACCGCATTATTGTAAATTACTTCATAATTATATATTGATAAACAGAATAAGGTTATATGATATCCATTTTCCATATCACTGCATACCTCAGACAACTTAGTAGCAAATTGCATTATTATGGGGTTTTTTTTAAGAAAGCTTTGTTTCATATAAAATGTATTTCATCATTTTCAAGCAATGTAACTTCTGCATAGCATGGTTTCCCTTGTTTAAATTTTTTATACCGTGTAAACTCAGGATATCTGACTCTTATCTTGCTTTTTAAAATGTTCTAAGGGAATTTTTTATTTTTTTGAGACAAAGTCTTGCTCTGTTGCCCGGGCTAGAGTGCCGTGGCATCAGCCTAGCTCCCAGCAACCTCAAATTCCTGGGCTGAAATGATCCTTCTGCCTCAGCCTCCCAGAGTGCTAGGATTACAGGTGTGAGCCACCATGCCCGGCCATTCTAAGGGAATTTTATATAAAATAATATTTAATGAGTTATAAGAAAATAATTGCATTCTGTTCTATGTTTTGAGTCCTGGCTAGAGAACTGGGAGATGATAAGATGTTGTGGTATTTCAAGTCAGTCTCCTCTGTTCTATAGTATAGGCTGGCCATCAGCTTAGAATGTTCTCTTTATCTACTGACCTTGCTTTGATCTGTGATCACTTCCTCCTACCTACTATTTATCATGTACTTATTTAGGCTGACCTTGTGTCCTAGAATGTTCAGAATCATCTCAATTTTCAGTTAAAGAAGCCCAATTATTGGTTGAGAAAACATGGTCACTGTATATATATCTGCCTACTAATTAATGTATCACTTGTCCCTCACCTAGAGCATAAATTCATGGCTCGGATATGTCACTGGTATGAGTTTGTTCTACGCTGACTTTGTCCCTCTCTGGGGAAAGACACAAGGAGGATGTGTGGATTGTGGAGAGGGGTGCATTTTGGGCAGAGGCACACTCCTCCTTGAATCTATTTTTAGCACTTACTAGGTTGTTTTCCCTAGCCAAATTATTTAACCTATTCCTATATTAAACAGAGACAATGCTCCTTCTTTGCAGCTGTTTTGGTTTTTTAATGACATGATATATTCATGAGTAGTCTTGGTCCTTAACACGTAGTAAGTGCTCAATATATGATAGGAATTATTATGAATAACAATAATTATTATAAATTCAGTGTGCAAATAAAACTGCCTTTCTATTCACTGACACATTGCTTATCTTACCAGGTCTCCTCTTGAAATATTGGTCATCATTTCTGTGAGAAGAATCTATGGTTAGTGATACTAGCATGACCCTAAAACAGGATTTCTCTACCAGGTATGACCATGCATCATTTCTTTCTTCAAATTTATTGATCAGAATCTTCAGAGGTAGCTGTATTTAAAAAACCCCCATACGGATTCTGAAGTGAAACTTGGTTAAGAACCACTCAGTCAAACATCTGAGTGAGGTTTGAAAGTCTTAGGTCTAAAGAAATTTCCTCTTCTTTCATAGTGATTAGCAAGGAGCTTCAAGGAAAGTTACATTGCCAGTTATTGGAAACCGACATATCAGGTGTCACAGGTAGGATCATTTCCAAACAGTAGGGATAATGCATGAATCAGCTTTTTGAAATACAGACTGATTTTCCAAATGATTTTTAAATGAAAGATCTCAAACCATAATCAAGTTGTGTCCTCAAAAAAATGTAAAGATATTCCATGCTTATGGATTGGAAGAATCGATGTTGTTAAAATGTCCATACTACCCAAAACAATCTACAGATTGAATGCAATCCCCATCAAAACACCAATGACATTCTTCACATAAATAGAAAAAATAATTCTAAAATTTATATGGAACCAGAAAAGACCCAGAATAGCCAAAGCCATCCTGAACAAAAGAACGAAACTGGAGGAATCACATTACCTGACATCAAATTATACTACGGAGCCTTAGTAACCAAAACAACATTGTACTGGCATAAAAGCAGACAAATAGACCAAGGAAACAGAATAGAGAACCCAGAAATAAATCCAAACATCTACAGTGAGCTTATCTTTGACAAAGTTGTCAAGCACATACAGTGGAGAAAGAACAGGCTTTTCAATAAATGGTGCTGGGAAAACTGGATGTCCATATGCAGAAGAATGAAACTAGGCCCTTATCTCTCACCATATACAAAAATCAAATCAAAATGGATTAAAGACTTAAATCTGAAACCTGAGACTACGGAACTACTAAAAGAAAACTTTGGGGAAATGCTTCAGGACATTGGTCTGGGCAAGGACTTCTTGAGTAATACCCCCAGCGCACAGGCAACCAAGGCAAACTTGGACAAATGGGACCACATCAAGCTGAAAAGCTTCTGCACAGCAAAGGAAACAATCAACAAAGTGAAGGGACAACTCACAGAATCAGAGAAAATATTTGCAAACTACCCATCTGACAAAGGATTAATAACTAGAATATATAAGGTGCTGCAACAACTCTGTAAGGGGAGAAAAAACAACTCGAATAATCCTAATTAAAATATGGACAAATGATCTGAATAGACATTTTTCAAAAGAAGACACACAAATGGCCAACAGGTATATGAAAAAATGTTCAACATCATTAGTTATCAGAGAAATGAAAATCAAAACTGCAATGAGATATCATCTCATCCCAGTGAAAATGGCTTTTATAAAAAAGACAGGCAATGACAAATGCTGGCAAGGATGTGGCAAAAGGGCCCCTCAGACACTGTTTGTAGGAATGTGAATTAGTGTAACCACTATGGAGAATGGTGTGGAGATTCCTCTAAAAACTAAAAATAGAACTACCATATGACCCAGCCATTCCACTACTAGGTATATATTCAAAAGAAGGGAATTCAGTATATTGAAAAGATTATCTGCACTCACATGTTTACTGCAACACTATTCACAGTAGCCAAGCTTTGGAATCAACCTAAGAGTCCATCAACAGATGAATGGATAAAGAAATTGTGGTACATATACACAGTGGAATATTATATAGCCACAAAAAGAATGAAATCCTGCCATTTGCAACAACATGGCTGGAGCTGGAAAACATCATGGTAAGTGAAATAAGCCAACCACAGAAAGACAAATCTCACATATTCTTACTCGTATGTGGGAGCTAAATATTAAAAACAATTGATCTCATGGAGACAGAGAGTAGAATGAAGGTTACTAGAGGCTGAAAAGGGTAGTGGGATAGGGATAAAGTGGGGATGGCTAATGGGTGCAAAAATATAGTTAGATGGTTAGATAGTTTGAGCAATATTTGACAGCACAACAAAGTGACTATAATCAACAACAAGTTAGGGTGTAGTTTAAAATAACTAAGAGAGTGGACCTGAAATGTGCCTAACACAAAGAAATAATAAATTCCAGGGGTTATGTATACCCTAATTAGCCTGATTTGATTAATTCACATTGTATCCCTGTATCACAATATCACATGTACCCTATAAATATATACAACTATTATGTGCCCATAATAATTAAAAATTAAAAAAAACTAAAAGAAGAAAAGAAAGTTGTGTCCTAAGAGCAACTATCTACTTAATCAAAGAGGAGTGAGAAGTGTGTTCATGAGGGTATAGAAGATTAACCTAACAACAAAGAGCCCTTGCTTACCTCTCAGATAAATAGCAAAGTTTGTCTTTTGAGTTGTTTTATTGGCAATTAGTTTAATACTTCAATTGCCCAGGTAACTTTTTAATGAATTAATCAAGCTCCTGAATAATTTTTGTGTTAATCTACATTGAGCTCTAGCAAATGCAAGAACATTTGCTTTTAAAATGCATAAGAAAGTGCAAAACACATCTCTATTTTGACCACCAAAGGGCTAGTTTATGATAACTTTTTGCAGTATATTATGAACTGTAATATACTATTAAGAATGCCACATAGAATATTTTCAATGTATACCAGAAAGGAAATCTGACATTAGTACCTTAGTGCATACTATATTCTGTGGGGAGGGATGCAGAATACCTTTTAAAGAACAATAATGCCATGCTTCAAAATTAAGCATTAATTTATTTAGTCATTTATTCACTCACACTCATATTCAACAAACATTTCTTGGGAGCCCCCCCATGAGTAAGTTGTTGCTCTATCTAAAATTCTGCAAAGAAACTTCTGTCTTTTCACAGAGCTTACATTTTAGTAAGGAAAAATGCTCAATAAGTAAATAAGTAAAACACCAGTCTTTTCTTTAAAAATTAATGATTTTGCATTAATTTATATTGACATGCATTTATATATTTGCATTCTACCAAAAGAAGCTATTTTTAAACCAAAACTTTATTGTGTCCAAATCTAGCAAGGAGTCACAAAATATATTTTTAAGGATAGTTTTTAAATATTGTTGACATGTTAAGTTTATTCATCCTTTCTGTTGTTACAGAGAAGTCACTTACCCTGTGTTATTAAAAAGAAAAAAAAAAAGCTGTGTGATGTCAAAAATGCTGGAATGATTAGTATTAAACTAATTCTGGTGAAAGAAATCTCTTTCATGCCTTCCTGACATCACTCTCCTCTAGGTCAGGAAGCAAACACCTTTCCTCTTGTTCACTGACTGCCATGTTTCATCACATACACTTACTCAAGTCACCCAACTGGTTACCATTGTCCTGTGTTTTGTTTTTGTGAGAAGGCATTTCTTTGACCCTAGTCACCCAAGACAGGGCAATTAGTATTGACAACTCCTGCAGAGAGAAAAGTGGAGATGATGGAAACATTCAACACTTAGACTCCAAACATTGGAAATTTTTGCCCCCATAAACTTCTAGGACCTTTGGCCAATTAAAATATATCCTTTTACTAAAAAAAAATGAAAAACATTGGTCACATAAATGAGTGCCAAACCAACTCTTAGAAGGAAATTGCTTTGTATAGCATGGCCAAGGTGAGTAAAACTAGAATTTTTATTATATATTTGCTTATCATATCAGTGAGGTTTGCAGATCATTTAAAAGAATTTTATATTCTTTTAGTTCCACTCAAATTCCCATCCTGTTAATCTGAGCCAAATGTCCTAAACACAGACATGCCAGTTTTTAAATTTCTTGCAGACACCCGTGTATGTAGGAGACAAAGTCTGTTTGGGAAACTTGCAGGATCTAAAATGAATAGATTTCTTTTAAATGAACTAGTAATACCTAATTTGTAGACACAGATGTCTCTAGTAGAAATACTGATACCAGCTCAAGAGGTACTCCCAACTTTCTGTCTCTATCTGAAAGACCACCACTGGCCACTCGCGGCAGTTATCTGCAGTCAACAGCAGGGTTCAAAGCTGGGAAGTGGGCAACATGTGCTCCTGGTTACTGCCCTGTAATACCATAATTACTTCGTATCTTCCTGGGTGGGTTAGATTTGATTTTTGCTGGTAGTGGAAGATGTCTCAATAGAGCACCGACAGACTCCTTGACATAAGCCAGGGATAATGCAGCGCCGTGAGCTCACAGGCTAGTAAAAAGGCCAGCAAACTCAGGTGGAGAAAGTGAAGACGTAGATTGTGTAAACCCTTAACTCTTTGGGGAGCTCCGAACTTCCCTCCTGAAGATGGAAACGTGGACTCCTCTCTTACTTGCCTCTTACTATAACGTTCACGCTTTTGTCTGTACATATGTTCATTCAGTGCTTAGCCTGAACAGTGACCTCCTTGAAACAAGAGGATGTATAGTCATGGGCCACATAATGACTTTCAGTCAATGACAGACCATATATACAACAGTGGTTCCCATAAGATTGTAATACTGTATTTTTACTGTACCTTTCTATGTTTAGATATGTTCAGATACACGAATACTTACCGCTGAGTTATAATTGCCTGCAGTATTTAGTGTGGCGACAAGCTGAACAAGTTTGCCGCCTAGGAGCAATAGGCCATACCATATGGCCTAGGTGTGTAAGTCTGTGTAAGTGCACTCGATTATGTTTGCACAATGACAAAATCACCTGACAGCACATTTCTCAGAAGGGATCCCTGCGTTAAGTGATGCGTGACTGTAACCGATTCACCTTTTAATTATCTGTATTTAGTATAGTGCCTGGCAAAAAAAAAAAAAAAGAAAAGAAAAAATGCTCATCATGCTGGAATGACAAAACTGGCTAATTATAACAAATATAGAATTATCATCTATAACAAAGTGTCTTTTTTGTTAAAATAGGCACTACTGGTGTATTTATATAGGCACTGGTTTTATTTATTTTCTATTCTAACTATACTTTAACACAAGTTTATTCAAATACATTATTATTCCCTCCATCTGGATGGGCCCTTTAGCCAGGAAAATCAAATGTATTTCCCTAAGTGTGGGTTTACTTACCTGACATTTCACCATAAACACAGAGTACAGTACTATTACGTATTTAGAATACAAGGTTTCTCTTTTGGTTTTTGCTGGTGCCCCTTGGGGTACCCATGAAATTCTATAAATTTATAAGCAGTAGATTTAAAACTAAAAAATTGAAGAAGTAAGCTGGAAGAGCACAAATGTGCTTGATGACTATTAAAATATGAACACTGTCATCTCATTTTCTGCAAAAAGAAAAGTACACTTTGACATCTGATAGTTATGTCTTCTTGACTATCATCTCCTCTAGGAAGTCTTCCCTGAAACTATACCCTTTGCCTAAACACACACACACACACACACACACACACACACGTCTGACCACATAAGTGCCTGGCTGGGCTAAGTGCCCCTTTTCCATACTTTCCTTGCATGCTGCGTGAGTCTCTACAACATGCTGTCTGTGATTATGTGTTTATCCATATTTCTCCCAACTGACTATAAACACCTCAAGGGAAAGGACCATAGCTTATTCATGTTTGAATCCTTAGTACTTATGACAGTGCCTGGCTCATAATAAGCTCTCAAGAGATATTTGTTGCATTGAATTGAAATGACTTCCACTTGGGTTTCACAGTAGAATACTCATTACTTATCGAACAAACTCAGGGGACAAATCTCTGGCCTCATTTTTATTTGCATCTTGGCCATGATTTTGCCTACTGTCAATCACTGTGGAGTATAGAAAAGCAAGCTGGGCTATGGTGAACCAAATTAACTGGACCTACGATAACCTTATCAGCAAAGAGCCCTAAGCAATTGAGCAATCCAGTCATCAGTTGCAGCCTGTAGATATCATGGAGACCTGGTTATGACGTTGACGTCAATTTGCATTGCCAAATGCTTCCTTTTGTTTGAAAGATGTTCATAACAATTACAAAACTAACATTTGAAATATTCCAAGCACCTAGATAAATATAATTTTTATTTCAATTAATGATTTGATTAACATAATTAGATAAAGCCCTCTAATATCTCTGTCCAATTTTAAGGTGTTTTAACTTACATTTCTCAGAAATCAGGCAATTATCTGAATAATTCAGGCAAGATTGTTTTTTCACATAGATTTCTGTACCATAAGATTTTTCTTGTTGTTAATTCATTCTTATGTCCTCATTTCTGGTACAAAGTGGATACTCAGAAATAGCTAGGATTTATTGAGATTTACTATATAGTAAACTATACTATAATGTGCTATCTTACATTGTCTCACAACATTAAAACTTTCTCAGTAATCTTCTCAATAATTCTTTGAGATAGGTGGGATTATTATCTGAGTCTTAAGAAGGTTAAGTAACTCAAGGTCAAGTTAAAAACATGGGTTATCTTTTTAATCATCACTCTATTTAAATATTTGTTGAATAAATGGTCAAATGCATTTTGATCAAGCAAATGTTTATTTTAAATATTACAAATTTTGTTTTTTAAGTATTCATTGATCATTTGGAAACATGTAAGGAAAAAAATCACACAGAAAATGTAAATAATTTGAAATCTTGCAAACTTAACATTTGATTTTATATCCTTTCAGAATTTAGTCTATGTGTGTAAATATATGTACTTGGTTGTAAAATTGGTGCCATACTATATACACAATGAGTATCAAGTTTTAATTCGATAATATTTCATGAACAATTCCCAATGTGATTAATAATCTTCCAATATATGACTATTATTTTAAAAGATAATTTTTTATTTTAAGAAAATTTTATGATTTGTAGAATAGAATTCTGATTTTTGGACATTTTGGCTATTTATAACTTTTTGGTGCTATGATAATATAGTCATGAACATCATTATACATAAACTTTTAAGCTTCTTTATAATTTGTTAAGAAAAATTGCTACAAGTTATATTATTGCATCAAAGGGAAAGGGATTGTTTTTATATGTAATTCTCTGTTGCCTGCAATGAAAGTTTTATCCTGTTTATATTTTAGGCCTTGATTAATTAAAATTTATGCTGATTTTTTAAAAAAACTTTAGAGCCACATTGCTCATATTGAAGTACATTGTAATATATGTCTTCAGTATATGACACCATAAACATGGCTGATGTTTTGGCAGCCTCTGTTGAATATTTTCTCATATTATACCACTGAATTGGTTTAAAAAATTATTATACCACTACAATTTGGTTTAAAAAATAGACAGAAAAAGAGAGAGAGTGATTACAACCATAAGCAAGAAATTATGGCTGTGGTGTCACAGATTACAGAATTTTTTAAGCACCTCACTTTAGAAAATTGTGTGATATACTATAATATTGATTATTCAAAGTCAAACTTGCCAGTTTGGCAACTTTATTTTTCTAGATGTTTATTTGATGTGAAAATATGATCTGAATATTCTTTAGTGATTCTTTCCTTTGGTGGTCTGCCTTAAATTTTTTATTACTCTGAATATGTGGAAAACCCATAAAAAATAGTGGAATTTGTTGTTGTTATTGTTTCTAATGAAGAATTATCATTGAGCCAACCAATTTACTTCTTGTTGGCATCGATGAACACTGTGGAGAGCTAAAATATTCCCATAGCCTTTCTCTCAGCCATCTAGAAGGTCCAAATGAAAAGGAGATTATCCTGTAGCAGAAGCAGGAGATAAACATTCCTAATAATAATAGACACTAAATAAATAAGTGTTGAATGAAAGAATAAACAAAGAAGTGCAAGTTGACTCTAGTTGTGAAGGGGTCATCCTTGTATCGGAAATAGTAATACACACAGACCACTGGACTTTGCATCTGTTTTGAGCCAGCTTGGTGAACTTGGGCAAATCACTGATGCTCGGTTGATTTATTAGTAGAACATAGCCAATAGCATCTGTCAAGCTTATGCATTGGATTTTTTAATATATATGAATAAAATTTATGAAATGACTTACATACCATATGCTTAGTGTATACTTCATTATTATGTAAATAAAATATAGAAAACTAAGTGCTTATGAATTGCTAATAAAAAAGGGGTTTATTAGGGCAGCATTTTATCTATTCTAAATGTATAGATTTGGTAAGTAGAAATCTCTTAGGGCTTAGCATTTCTTTAATTGATAGCAAGAATTCTGAATATTAACTATTTAAGTATCTCTAGAGTGGCTTTCCTTTTCTTCATGACATTGCCTTGTTTATCCATTTGATTTATCCTCACATAGTACTTAAGCAGCCTATGCACTTTAATGCCATCTTGTTTATGGGCACTAATAAAAGAAAATTCTTTGCAATCAGAGATTTGCTTTATTTAAATGCAAATTAAAACTATATTCTTTGAGTTACAGGCCAAAGATTACAAATGCATTCTGCTTAACAATTTCGGGCAAAAGTGAGAATGCTTTGCCTTCCTGTAATCTATTGTAACTGATCTCATTTTTGTAAAATGGTACAACTAATTGAGCTGTGACATTTATGTTATGCTACATATGTTTTGTGCTGCTTTTTAAAAGGGAAGGTAACATTTATGTAAGAAATGGAGAAAAAACCTAAATTGCTACACTAGTAAAGAATTGACTAACTTGAAATTTCCAGAGACAAGGAATATCTTTCTGTTTTACGATTCAACTGCTATGACTGAACAAATTGAATTCTTCTTCTACCCTCTTTATTGTATCTAGAAAAGAGTTAGTAATATTTATTTTGAAAGGATATTCTAAGAACTAATGTAATAACTTGCCAAATTATTAATGTTTTGGAGAAGATAGGGAACCCTAGTCATTCTCTGGAACCAGATATGGCCAGTTTTCTTCTTTTGAAACTCACATTGGCAATCCTCAGACGTCAAGAAAGGGATCAAGAAATGGAGGAAAGAAAGGAACGGAACAAATAAATACCTGTAGCTTGCCCAGAAGGTAATGGGATCTCTGAAAAAATTAGGGTTCTATGTATTTAAGCAATGCAATTAAAGAAAGTGAAATGAGCCAAGAATTAAATGAAAGATGTCTAAAGTGTAATTTTTCCCCCTTTCTATTCTTATGATTTAAATGGAATATGATCCCCTTCCAGAGGAAGACAATCGCATGTCTAGTCTCTCATAGCTCTACTACCAGATATCTGATTATTCCTGCTTTGAGCAGAGAACCATTTATTCCAGGGTACTACGACTCACAGTCTTTCACAAACTGGAGCGTGCATTCTTACCTTCACTCTCATGCTGAAATGATTGCTTGTGACTGACTTTAGGTTCTGTGGCAAAATGTAGCTTGGCTCTATGAAATAGGAACTCCAGCATTAGCATGACAGTTCAGCCACTTGTCAGGTTTTTTGACTTTATATCTTGAACTTATAGGGAGGCCTTTGTTGTTGTTATTAATATTTACGTAACAATGGATAATGATTGAATAGAATGGATTCTTTCTACCTGTGTAGTTTGAATAAGATTATTTAAGGTTAAATATATAAATTGGGATAAAACTTGGAAGAACACACTCTCAGGATCAAATTGCACAATAGTCTGACATACGATGTATTTCCAACAATATGATGTTCCGTATTCAAGTTCAGAATTTGCTAGGGGGTCAATTTTATATAAAGCTGATTATGTGGAGAATAGACAAAGCTAATAACTGTGATTACAAATAGAATTAATTCATGAAAATGTTACGAATCTGGGACAAATTTAGTAACATAATGATTTTTCAATTTTCTTAGCCTCTTTTCCAACCAATAACTTTTCTTGATTATTGTTTCTTAACGTGTGTTCCCCACAAAAAATATTCCAGATGAGAAATTTGAATTTTTATTTTGTGTTGCTTATCTCTGTGCCTAAAAAGGAAACAAAAATGGGCTTCATAAAAATCACATTACATAGTATAAGTAGTTAATGAGCATCTCTATTCTAATTATTCTGAGAATAAATACCTTGAATGAGAATATAATATTTTCCAAGTCTTTGTCATGCTCATGTTAAAAGGGTTTTATGCTGGTCAATGAAAGTTAATGCATTGATTATTAATTGAGGAAAATTTCCTTTTTAAATAGAAAAATCGATTAACAATAACTGAAAGAATCAAATGCCTTAAGTTGATCATTCAGGCAAAAGAAGGGAAAAAGGTAATTAAGATTTATTACAGATCCACCATGTACCAAGAATTTTGCTAGGCACTCTACATCTACTTTTTTATTTAACTCCCATTGCAACACTATGAGTTAAGTGTTATTTCTCCCATTTTCCTGCTGAGAAAAGTAAGACTTAGAGAGGTTATCCACCTTGCTCAATGTTTATAACGGACTGAGGCAGAACTGGAAACTAGATCTGACTTCACAGCCTAAGATCTCTACGAAGGAAGTTGGATATCCAGGATAAAATGACGCTTAATGTAGTAGCATTATGTAAATAATGTTAGTTTTAATTTCCACTTTAATATTGTAATTCTGTAATCCTTGGTAAGAGGGTATATAGAACTCAAAATATTATCCTGAATTAAATTGTAAGTTTATATTTTTCAGTATGAGTGACAATTGCATCTCTGTTATCTTCCAATTAAGAAAATATTTCTTAACAGACCTTTTCATCTCTTTATATTGTGGCTAAGTAGGTAATTTATTAGGACTTACCTGTTTGGACATTGCTACTATATGCATGACATGGCCATTTCTTGCCTCTGTGCATCCTCTTATTATATTGCATGACTGGATTTCGGGTAGAGAGAAACAAAGAACCATTTTCCTCAATTGGATTAACCTTTGCACCTTTGGCAGCTCAAACTGAGCCAGAAACCATCCTGAAGATGAAGTGGGATCTGGGACACAAGGACTTACCTTCAATAGCTTAACTTAGGAAATTATTTGTAAGCATGACAGCCAAAGAGAAAAATGTTAACACATACACAAGAAGTCACATTTCACTGAATCTAAAGTGTAAGCTAGCCTATATCTGAATCACACCCATTTATATAGTAGCAGGACATATGCTTCAAAGGATATAACTGCATGTAAAACTCAGATGAGCTATAATGAAGATATTGGGTTTAATCAGATTTTGATAAAACAGTAATTATTAATCTGCTCAATACCGCACCAGTAGTTGCAAAGCAACTAGATTTGCAGAACTAATTAATAAGTTCCCATTACTTTCCAGAAAAAGCAAAACAATAGGAGAAAGCTGAAAAAATGCTAATGCAAGAACTTTTCCAGGAATGTTTAAAATGTAGTATAATGAACTCAGTAAATTAGACTCTATTATACTATAAAATTTTGTTTGTAAAGCAGGGGGACATAGAGGTAACTGTAGCATATTCACTATCATTATTTTATTGTATTGTGAAGCTTAAACTTTCTGATTATTTCATATCTTGCTAAAGGGGTAGAAAGAATGTATATGTATTTCTAAATAAGCATTATAATTGATATAAAATACTATTATGGGAAAAATTACACATATATACATATGTTATGTACAATGTATTATATATCATACTGGGTATGTATATATTTTTAAATGAAACTTAATCATAATAATGTTCTATATCTTTGTATCACTGGCTAATACTTGATTTTGGTGTAAACTGTAAGCCATTGAGGAAACATAAATGTATTCTGGAACATAATAATCATAAAGTGGTTAATAGTAAAATACTAAAAAGCAAATAGGTGGAAAAAAGTAGGTAACAAGAAACATATGTCATTAATATTTATAATATAGAAGTACTCAATAAGGGTGATCTTAATGAATGTTGAATTAATTAATTCAATATATATGGAATACATTTTTTAAATTTGCATTTAATATACTATAGGACCGACATCTCTTGAAAAATACTCTAAGTGATAATATTTATGCTATTGGAACATTTATAAATTGGTTTAATAGAATGTATACATTCCTAATTTAACCAAGAGCATAGTTTCCAATTGCCTATTTATGAAAAATAATTTGGGATGTTATTTATTTAAAATAGAAATGTGGAATTATAAATGCCTTGATTCCTTTTTAATTATTTCAAAGGAAAAAAGAAAACAATGCAGGGGAAATGTGGATCATTTTATGGTTGAGTTAAGCGTTATAGTATTGCAAATCCTTTTTCCACGATTTTCTCAAATTTTTGCAGTGACAGAATTGTTTTTGATACTCACACAGAAATGATTAAAAGAGTGGAAAAGAGGATCAATAGGAAAAGATTAAAGGGACTGTCATTTTCCAGCCTAAGGAAGAGAGAGAAGGCTGAAAGACTTCTAATATATGGGGCTTAAACATCAGTAGGTGATTAGTTGCTATTAATTTATGTCAGCAAAGGAAAAGAGGAAATATGTAAAACTGCATCATGAAGAATTTACATTAAATGCCAAGAAAATATCTGACTATGAAAATAAAGAACCAAAAAATATTATTTATTTAGAGAATCAAAAAAATCTTGCCATTTGAGTATATAATTTCCTAACCAAGATGTGCAGTCATTCCACACACAATGTTTTCCTAAGAAACCTTACAAAATGTATGTTTATTATTCAAAACTTGAAAACAGATAAAATATTATGCAAAAAATCATCATTAACATTCTGCTAAGAGAATTCATGTTAATATCCATATATTTATCATTCCTTCAAAGTTTTTGTCAGTATGTGTGTTTGTGCACATGTATTTTAACAAAATAAAATTTAATAAAAATTGAAATACAGAAATAACAAAAACAATAAAAAACAAATATTAACAATTTCCATTGTAGCATACATTACCTTTTTCACCTGACATTATATAGTAGAAATTTTCTCTCATCATCTAATGCTTTTAAAAATATTATGATATTCCATTATATGAACATGCCATGATTTAGTTAGTCCATCAATTCTTAAACCTTTATGTTATTCCATTTTGTAATCACTAAAATAAGTGTTCCTGATATATTTTGCATGTATAATTAAACACATTTCTGATTATTTCCTTAACCTATACTGTACTTCTACAAGTAGAATTACTTAAACAGAGTAGGAGCAATTTTAAGGTTTTTCAGAAATATTGACAAATTGTTCTGCAAGAAAGATGTATCTGGTTAACATCAGTATTTTGAAGTAAATAGTGACTAGAGATGAAAATTGTGTTTCCTTGTATTTTTAGTCCTTGTACTATGGAACCATGATAGACTTTCAAATTTTTCCTTTGGAATTCTTTTTTCCACTTGTAAAAAACACACACATCTAAAAGGACCTTAAAACCTGGCATCAGCTGAGGCTTACTAAACCGTATCAAGAAGATCATGTCATTCTCAAGAAAAGCATGTTTCAAATAAAAAGGAAATGTCAACCCTGAGCGTTTTTATTAACCATCTTCCCATCCGACTTTAGAGTCAGCTTTGGCCGACCACTTCCTCTCTCTGGTTTATTTGTATTAGAAATAAGTGGATTCATTAACTGTGCCACTTGGTGGTCAGGCCAGGCCAGCCAGTGTCCAATAACAGGTAATCGTTGTATTTTTCATGGGGTGACTGATGTTTACTTTGTTGATGGCCCCAGGAACCGATGTAATCTGAGATAGGCCTTTGTTGACTTCTTGTTTTACTGATATGCTGACCCATTTGAAACCATCGAGAAAGAAAAATAAACACTCTGGAATATAGTACCTGCAGTCACTCTTCCCTTAGTGGCTTTTGTGTAATCTCTTCAAAGGCTTTTGTTAACCCACTCTTTTCCCAACCAAAGACTGATTTTTGTCTCCCCTCTTCTAATTATACCAAAAGCAATCAAAATCACACCAAATTAAAATAGAAAAGAATTAAAGTATGAATTAAAGAGAGTTTACATCTGGCTTTGAATTGTGTGTATACACAAGTGTTTTGTGTAGACCATTTGCTACTCACATCTATTAATAAAAATAAGTGAATAGAATCAACTGAGCCTGTCTACAACAATTTAAATATTTTTTAGGGCATGAAGTTGGATGTTTCTATATTGATTTGCTTGTTCCATTCTTTTAGATGTGTTGGAATGATTTTATTATGCATGACTTAAAATAAATATAAAGTGAGGAAAATATTTTTAATTATTATTAATAATATATTTAATGGAAATGTATTATTTTGCCACAAACCTTATTAAGCTATCTGTTGTATTATTTTGCTTATCAAGACAGCAAATATTCATATTTAACAGGTGAAGAAAGTGAGGCATATAGTGGTTAAATAATTCTCCAAAGGCAGAGGGTTAGCAATCGGTGAATGTCAGACATAATCCCATGCCTGCCTGAGTCTGGAGACCACTTTCTTAACTGATACAGTATTGTCTCTTTATCTTATGATGCCAAATATGCATAACACTGATATAAGTCAAATATATTGGAATCTATATATACAAATGATCATGTCCATTCAGTCAAACTGGATGTATGCAGTTACCATCACTTATCCAACATTTAACCAGATCTGATGAGTCACTTCATATTTGAATAGCCCCCCTTGAAAAGTCCATTTTGACTCTTTTCAAACCACTTTTGCTATCCCAATTTTGGAATTATCTTCATTTGCAACTTGAGTCACCAGAGTAAATAAACTTTATTTCATCAGTCATACTTTTTAAAATTATGTATATATATTTATCATGTTTTTATGTGTATAACATATAAATATGCATATTGATATAAATACATAAATATCTGCATAAATACACATATTTACACTTGACTACTAAAAATTAGTATATTTGTCTCTCCGTTGTGTTTTTCAAAAAATTATATTCTATCTCAAAGAATTACCATGATGTTGCATGACAGATTCTGACAGGAGTTTCAGCAGAATTTGAGGGATTGCAACACTATTAAAAAAAAACAAACCCATAGCCTCTAGGCAATCACTTTTAGGTAATATTCTTTGTGTTAAGTGTGAGTACTAACAAATGTGTTAAAAAGTGTTCATGTCACTTCATACTTGTATGTATGACATGCACAGCCTACATATATATATTTATATACTCACACATATATATGTGTATAACCTTTTTTAAATTGTGTAGCATGCAGTCAAAATGTATGATGTGTTCAAAAGACTGATAATTATATCACAGCACAAAACCGTTTTAAAACTTCTAGTCCCTAAGAGGTAAGAAGCAGGGACTCCACTGGCGACCCCTCGGTCTGCAGCCTCTTCAGGATAGTGGCTGCCACGTCTTTCCCTCTTGGTTTATTTGCTTTTCAGTCTATTTGGCAGCTGTCCCCACAACAGCCTGAGAACTCAATCTATACTTCATAGAAAGGCACTTGCAATAGAAGAGGTTTTTTGAGGGCATTTAAAAAAACAAATGAAATAAAGATGTTGCTAAAAGCTATCTCCTTAGATTCACAAGGCTGACAGAAAAACAAAGTTCCAACTCAAAGTTCCAACTCCGTGTGAACCGGCCAAGCGGTTCCTCTGTCCTGGACAGCAGCGAGGCTGGCGTGCAACCCAGCTGTGCTCACACTGCTGGTGCTGCTAAAACTTGGGCCAGATCGCCAGTCCAGATAAGAACCCGGGTTCTTGGAGAAAAATCTGTTTTAACTATTGCATTCATTTTCCAGGAATACAATCCAAAATAGCAGGGAGCATTTGGAAACAGTTCTTGGCTGTTGTACTTAGTTGAAGAAACTCAGAAAATGAGAACATTAATGTGGAGCACAACCCAAACAAAAACAAAGGCTGGGCTACAAGAAGAGGTCGTATTGACTGAGTGCAGATCTTCATGAAGAGCTGTAATAAGAACGATCTTTATGATGACATCAGAACAGTGGATGGTATAAGTCTGATGTTAATTCCACCTGACTAATGAAACGGAAAACCTTGAGATAGGTGTGACAAAGAAAATTATCACTAGGACTCCTTCAGTGTTAATTTCACTTTCTTATTCTCTTCTCTATATTCAAAATTGTTCCTTTCCTATGGCAACATGTATGCGAGTCAGGACTGATTTCTGTGTTAGACACTATGGGTACACTCCTTATGGCTTATGAGCCTTTTAAAAATATGTAGTTCGGTTGGATCTTGGGTAAAAAATTAATAATAATAACCATAATAACAACCTTCATCGAGTGTTTACTTTGTACCAGGCATGCGTGAGGACTTTACATCCACTCACTCTCTTGGTCCTCACACCACCCTTTGGGCTAGGGGCTTCTGTTTGCCACCAGATTATATATGGGGAGCCTGAGGTACGGAGAAGATAAAGAACTAACCCAAGGTTCCATAAGTAGCAAGTGGCAGAGCTGAGCTTCTAAACCCTGGTTTGTGGGAGAACTCTTCTTCCTACATACGCTTAGTAACAGATGGCCTGGGAAAGGACCCTCAATCTTTCCTCAGTATAGAATCCAAAAGGCTGCTCTAAAGGTCCTGTGGCCAAGGGAAGCCTGGCTCCATGGAGGAACTGGAAGCTGGTAGATGTGGATAAAAAACAGAAAGTGAGGCCAAGGTGATGTGCAAAATAGGCCGACCAGGTAGGGCCTTACAGGTCAGGACCAGATTTTGGTCATTACTTTTGGAACAATGGGGCATCAATAAAGCATGTAGCCAATTAACAGTTTTTTTTAAGTTCACTCTGGAAGCAATTAGAAAACCAGTCTGAAATGGAGGAGTCTGAGTGGATGGTGGGAGAAGACTGAGGCAGATTCAGCAGTCTAAGCAGAGATGAGGAGTCTTGAAGGAGTTGGTGATGTGAGAGTGTGCGATGAAGGTCACACACCTGAACTCTTCCTCTGGCACTTGGAAGCCAAACAGGTCTGGTTGTTGCTGTCTGGACAACCCAAATATGATACTGTGGCTGAAGAGCAAATTTTTGCTATTCTAATTTTCAATGCAAAATTATATTAATTTTAAATGAAATCCATGGTTATTGTTCTTGAGCATGATTTAGGCAATTTGAAATTTATTTAAAAAATCTTAGGAAACAATTACATGTTAAATATGGCATAATATATAATGACACTAACAGAATTAGCAATTTGTGCTCTTGCATCCCGATTTCTTCCATAGTTAAAGAAAAAGATCAGGCCTGGAACAACAATGAAAAAGCTAAACCAACACAAAATCATTAGGCTGTTTGCTTTTCCTGAATTCTACCTGACATATGACTTCAATATTTTCACAAGGATTAGGATCATTTTCTATATAAATCCCTATTGCATCATCAGCTTTCAGGTAGTTGAAAGGCTCCAGTGTAATATGCAATAATTTTGACTTAATAAATTTCCTGTTTGTATTTAATTTGCTAGTTTAATAATATCTGCACAAAGACTCCAAATTATATGTCCAATTTTTCTTAATAGAAAAAATACTAGCTTGTCAAAACTTTGTTCAAATGTACAGCTTGATTATAAATTATGAGAAATTAAAGTGTGGGTTTCACTTACTACTTAATACTAAATAGCTTTAGCCCATGATCTTACCTAATAGTCTGCCAGACTTCCCTTCAAGTGTACTTAAATACTTGTTGAAAGAAAGTTTATTGAGATTTCCATTAGGAATGATTGCTACTGGGAAATATAATTTATTGGACTGTCTGTTACAGAAATAAAGCAAGCCAGATTGATCTGGGATTCAAAAGAGCTTTGTTTCTATCCTCGATAAACCAGTAAAATATTTCTAAGTGCATTTACATTTCTACTTCCAAAGAGCATTGTTGGGAAGCTCAAAGGTATGTAATTTTTCTGAAGCACTATTTAAGAGCAGATTTCTTAAAGCTTCTGTTTTTTAAGGCATCTTTTGTTTATAAATGATATAAAAATAGTGCCCCAAAGTACTGACCGACTGAAGTTACTATATTTGTGGCACTATTAGAAATGACCCAAGTGAGAACTTTGGACAAAAGAAACAAAGACAGAAGATTATGGTCTCAAATCCTACACACAACTTAGGAAGAAGGGCTGTCCTTGTCTTTGTCAGCAGAATTCTCTAAAAGCCACGTGTTTATCTTTGGCCTATAGGGAGTTTAGTGCCACTCGTTGTTTGTACAAAGTTACTGCAGTGACTGATTATTATTAATTACCCTCTTGAAAGAATGTCAAGTCAGACAGGACTCAAGTCTCAAAATCAGTGTATGCACTAGCCCTTCCCCTGTGAATAGGATGAGCATGATGGCAGCTGTTTTTGCACCCGTAGGCAAGGCCAAAATAGCCAGCTGGGCCGCGGGTCTTCATGGGGTGTCCCCTTGAGACCCCTAGTTAGGAGGAAACATTTTGCGTACTTGAGAGACATTTACTCAGAAATTTGGCTATAAGTGCCATGAATGTATGGTTTATTATACAAACACAAACATGTTTGTGAATTAAAGATGGCGTTGTTCATAATAATGGTGTATCAATTAGCACAAACTAGAAACGTCTCTGGGAAAGCTAGCAAATACAACTGAAGACCAAAAAGCAAGTTTAAAAAACTCATGTGCACCCCCAAAATGGTATAGAAAAGAGACTAAAAAGCTAAGGTTTAAGTAGCTTATTATATATAAGACATTATTTTGAATCTTTATTCAAAATGTGCCTGCCCTTATTTTAGACACAATCTGAAAAAACATTCCTGTGGCTTTATCTGACGTCCAGGGCCTGCTGCTAATTGTTAAGTTGCAAATTTGAAGAATGATTATTATTCCTTAATAAGTAGAAACTGATAACTACTAGGGAAGCATGAACAAAGCGGAAAAATGCCTATTAAAATAATAATAAAGTATAAGAATAATTCAAAGAAAACAAAAATGTAGGACTTGCAGTTTCATTTCATAAGTGAAAATTTAGTAAGCCCTCAAAAACATCACATAGAGGGTCTGTTTGGGCCGCACCACTCCAAAGTAGCAACTCAATTTCCAAGTTTTATACCAAAATATTTCAATATGTATGGCCTTTTATTTTGTTAGATTGATTTGAATCAATACATATGCATTTATTGAGTTCTTAACCCTGCTCTAAGAGGTATGTAACTTTCCAAGTATTTTCAGCATTTTTCCTGCTTTCATTTTTCCCTCGGTTTCAAAAGTCACCAAGGAAGGGAATCAGATCCATCTAGTTTAAATCTATGATTTTCTATACTTAGAAAAGCCCATTTAAAATGGGTAATGTACGGCTATACCCATCTCCTCCCCTGCCACCTGCCCAACACCCAATGAATGTTATTACTATATGTGCGCTTAAGTGTTGGTCAGTTAAGTCAGTTAATACCAATTTGATGGTGAGTACATGTGGTGCAGGTTTTTCCTTTCTTGTGTTACTTCACTTAGTAGAATGGGTTCCAGCTCTACACAGGATAATACAAGAAGTGCTAGATCATCGTTGTTTTTCGTGGCCAAGTAGAACTCCATAGTATACATTTAACACATTTTATTAATCCACTCATAGATTGATGGGCACTTGGATTGTTTCCACATCTTTGCAATTGTGAATTGTGCTGCTATAACATTGGAGTACAGATGTCTTTTTTACAGAATATCTTTTTTCCTTTGGGTAGATGCCCAGCGATGGGATTGCTGGATCAAATAGTAGTTCTACTTGTAGCTCTCTGATGTATCTCCATATTACTTTCCACAGAGGTTGTACTAGTTTGCAGTCCCACCAGCAGTGTATGAGTGTTCCTATCTCTCCACATCCACTCCAACATTTATTGTTTTGGGACTTTTTGATAAAGGCCACTCTCACTAGAGTTAA
>CAUYPO010003500.1:0-19555 GCA_963574435.1 Cheirogaleus major | reverse complement strand
CCATAATATGCTGAAATTAAAGAAAAAGAAAAAACAAAAAAATAAAGGCCATTCTTACCGGAGATATCTCATTGCAGTTTTGATTTGCATTTCCCTGATGATTAGAGATGTTGAGCATTTTTTCATATGTTTGTTGGCCATTCTATCTTCTTTTGAAAAATTTCCATTCATGTCCTTTGCCCACTTTTTGATAGGGTTGTTTGATTTTTCTTTGCTGATTTTCCTGAGTTCTAAATAGATTCTAGTTATCAGCCCTTTGTCGGATGTGTAGCTTGCGAAAATTTTCTCCATTTGTCGGGTGTTGGGTGGGTGGGAGGGGGGAGGAGGGATGGGTATATACAAACATAATGAGTGAGATGGGCAACGTATGGGGGATGGTCATGCTTGAGGCTCTGCCTCGAGGGGGTAGGGGGGCATGGGCAATATACATAACCCTAATATTTGTACCCCCATAATATGCTGAAATAAAAAAAATAAAAAATAATAAAATAAATAAATAAATATAAATAAATAAATAAATAAAAATAAAATAAAATTCTCTGTTCTGTACTTAGGACACTATTGATTAGACCTATTGAAAAACATATTGTTGAACCAGTGAAGAAAAAAGAAGAGAGTTCTAATGAGTAAAGGAAGGGATTTGGGAGAATTTGAAAGTAACTACAAACTTTTTCTATTGTTAGGTAAGAAGTGCAAATTATGAAACAGATCCATTTGTTCAGGAGTTTCAATTTAAAGTTCGGGATGAAATGGCCCACGTAACTGGACGTGTACTTCCAGCACCTATGCTCCAGTATGGAGGACGGGTAAAGCCTCTTGATAATGTTTTAATCATATATATATAGTGTGTGTAAGTATAGAGAGAAGGACATTCTAGTTATATCTGTAATTTAAAAAGTGTTTTATTGCTCCAACAGTATTTTTTTTTGTTTCAAGGTGAGTGCTTGAGCTTAGTAGAATTTTTGTTCTTTTAATAATAAAGTATAAATAATACTGATTTAGAAAAGCCTATTGCATGTAGAATATCAGAAATATATCAGTTCAGCAATTTGAAATGATTATTTTCAGTTTGTTGAAATATATTACTAAGTTTTTGCTCTTTTTTGCCATATTATTTCTCTTTTTCCTTCTTCTGTAGAACCGGACAGTAGCTACACCGAGCCATGGAGTATGGGACATGCGAGGGAAACAGTTCCACACTGGAGTTGAAATCAAAATGTGGGCTATAGCTTGTTTTGCCACACAGAGGCAGTGTAGAGAAGAAATATTGAAGTAAGGCATATCATTACTTTGGCTTTGGGACCATTTTGTATTTAGATTTTAAATTACTCATCTAATAGTCTAACAAATATTATCTCAATACGGAGTACATTTAATCACTTAACCTTTAAAAATGTTTTTCCTCAGTAGTTTGATGAAGATTCCTGAATTTGTTCATTGATTCCTTCTACTAGACATCCTTATAGACTGACTACCTTATGTGGTATATAACAGCAGGATCATTGTGTTTTGAAGGCAGATAGGTTTAATTCCCAGCTTTGTCACTTCCTGACTTTATTACCATGGATAATTTATTTAATCTCATATAATCTCTTATATTTTCACATTTGTGAAATAGAGGTAAATGTATACCTACCAGGTAAGAATTAACTAAGATCCTTATTTCTCACTTGAGGTTCTTGAAAGAGTGGTTAAACTGTTTGTTTCTACTTCCTTACTTTCCAAAATTTGGCCTCCATCTTCATCACTTTTTCTCTCTTCCTCAGATTCTTTCCTTCAACTTGTAAGTGCTCAGCAATCTTATGTTCAATTTTTTTTTCAATCTGCAATTTTCAATTTACCTAACTTAATCTCTCAGGTTTCCAGACTTTCATTCTCTCTTCTCCCTTGAAATCTTAGTGCTCTGCTGAAACTTGTTCCTGGAAGATCTCCTATATCTTTATGCTTCTCAATTCCAGCATCTCCTATTTTTCTCAAAATATGTATAGCTTTTAGATCCACTTAACAGCCTTCTTGATTTCTCTCCTCTCTTGCCTTCTGGTTCCTTTTTTTCTTTTTGGCTTTTTCTTTTCTTTTCTTTTTTTATTTTTAGTAGAGACAGGGTCTTGCTCTTGCTCGAGCTGATCTTAAACTCCTGAACTCAAGCAGTCCTGGCGCCTCGGCCTCCCAGAGTGCTAAGATTACAGGTGTGAGCCACCGTGCCCGGCCATTTTTTGGCTTTTTCTCTTTATCTGTCTCCTCTCCTTTGGGAATTTCATGAAATCTCAAGGGCTTCTGCTGTCCCCATTGTTTGAGGAGTTGTGCTGTCGTGAAAGAGCATCATCTCCACTTCTCCAAAACTCTTAGGCTTCTCTTTGACAAAGAGTGACATTCACATTTAGTGTGACACTTGATATCTTTTACCTATCTCTTAAGTCCTTTATCATTACTCGATTTTCACATTATTCTGGACATAGAAACTAAAGCATTGTATTCCTTCTGTCTCCCTGACCTTTTTTCCTGTTTCCATTCATGCGGCTCTTTACTGAAATGCCTCCTTCCTATCTCTACCTATCAATATCCTATTTGTGTTGTCACTTTAATGCAAAATACAATTGTATTATAATTATTTTGTAAATTTCTCATCACTCTTCTAGAATCTAGTTTTCTTAAGAAAATGATTCTTGTCTAATTTAAATCTCCACTTATATAAAGTATGCTCATAATGAAACATTGTTGACTGATATAGAGAACAGTTTGCCTCAGGATAAATTCAGAATTTGTCCTGCCCTCCTCATGACAAGAAGAAATTAAAATGTGAGAAATAAAATGTTTTTCTGTTCACTCTGGGTTTTATTAACCCCAAATCTCTAAATCTCTTAATGATAACTTATATTTTCTCCAAAGTTTTTATCCCTCTGCTTTCCAGTAAAATGTCATGAGGAAGGTTTATTATAACACTGTGATTATCTTATTTGACTTTGAAAACCAAAAAAACCCACTTCCAATTGTTTCTCAAACTTAGAGATATTATTTTCATTTTACATTCGGTTATTCATGGCTTGAATAGATGTCTCAGAATCCTTGGGTTTATGGCTCCTGTAAGTAAGGCCTGAGTACAGATATTCAACTTCATACTTCTTTAATTAAACACCAGTATGGAAAAGGATAAGGAATTTCTGCAAACTTCATCTCTGTCTTGAGGGAATCAGAGTGTTTTGAGCAAAGATCACTTAGATCCTTGAGTTAGGACCTTATTTGTTTTAGAAGCAAATAAAGTGATTGTTCAGTCTCCATATCATTATTCATTTATGCTAAATACAGAATTTTCTTTAAATATGAAATTGTTTTTTGGCTTTTTTCAATGTAGATGAAAGTACATTAAAATACTACCTGCCTCATTTGTTTTTAAATTTTGTTTTCATGGGGTTTTTTGTTTTCTTTTGTTTTTGGAGACAGGATCTCCCTCTGTCACCTGGACTAGAGTGCAGTGGCATGATCATAGCTCACTACAACCTCAAACTCCTGGACTTGAGTGATCCTCTTGCCTCAGTCTCCTAAGTAGCTAGGACTACAGGCACATGCCATCAAGCCTGGCTAATTTTTTAATTTTTTGTAGAGACGATGTCTTGCTATGTTACCCAGGCTGATCTCAAACTCCTGGGCTCAAGCAATCCACCCGCGTTGGCCTCCCAAAGTGCTTCATGGTTTCATTTTGTTTTTTAAATCTCTTCTGAGGGCATAATCTTTCCCGCTATCCTAGTGTAAGACAAGTCATACTATAGAAATTCTAGACTAGGCCATGATTTTGGCTCTACCATTTATCTATTTGACCTTTGCCAAATAATTAAAGTCTCTGAAACTGTTTTCTAATCTATAAAATGAAAATAGTATTTAATCTGCTTCTTTCCCATGAATCTTGCCAGGATCAAATTAGGAAATATACAATAACTAAAATTTATCAAGCTTTTACTGTGATCTTGGGCAGTGTGCTAAGTGCTTTACATGCATTATCTCATTTAATTTTCATACCAACTCCCTAATGAAAGTAATCATTTTATAGATGATTATCTGTAAAATGAAATAATTTGCCTAAAATTTCATAGCTAGTAAGTAGCACAACTGGGACTGGAACTCTCCAGGCTGACTCTAGAGCTGAGCTCTTAACCAGCATACTGTATTACTAATGCACTATATAAACTACAAAATGCCATATGACTAACTATAATATGTTCTTAGTTTGCAAAATAGATTACTGACCCACCATTGCTCTTAACATCAGTAGTCTACTGACTTCTTACCGGTGCACACATATCTTTGCTTCATCCTCCATTTCCTTCCTCAACTTTCCATAATACTTGGTAGGAATTGGTAACTAGACAAAGGTTTTATATTTAGTGGTTTCTCCTTCTAGGGGTTTCACGGACCAGCTGCGTAAGATTTCTAAGGATGCAGGAATGCCCATCCAAGGCCAACCATGCTTCTGCAAATATGCTCAAGGGGCAGACAGCGTAGAGCCCATGTTCCGGCATCTCAAGAACACATATTCTGGGCTACAGCTTATTATCGTCATCCTGCCAGGGAAAACACCAGTGTATGGTAAGGATATCTGAAGTCTGTGTTTTTCCTCAAGTACTTTGTATTCCTTTTAGGACTGTGTTAAAACATATCCTAAAACTTTCAAATATTAAGACATACTTTATGCTATAGTATTTAAAACCATGTATGGTTATTTTACAATAAATCAGTAGAACAAACTAAATAATCTAAGAAGAGACTATGTGAGAATAATTACACTACTGAAAAGAGGCATCACAACACAATGGTTATGGAAAGAATTATTTAATAAACATGACATTGAGATAACTTGATAATAGTATAATGTAGTGGTTTAAAAGCACAGGCTCTGGAATCAAACTACGTTGCTCAGTATTCAGGTGCTGCTGGTTGTACTACCTGTGTGATTTGACTGAATTATTTAACCATTATAACCCTTAGTTTCCTCATCTCTGGGATTGGAATACTAATAATACCTAACCCACTTATGGGGTTATTGTAAGGAGTAAATGAATCTGCATAAGTAAAGGGCCTACAGTAGCACCTGTCATACAGTAAACACTCAGTAAATGTTAGATATTATTAATGTAAACAAAATAAAGTTTTGGGAGATTAATAAGTTAAATATAAATCATTGACTCATAGAAAAACACAAAGAAAATATAATTATCAAACTGCTGAATTAAGTAAGTTTAGAAATGATAGAAGAAATCACAGGAAAATTATTAGAGTTGACGGCATAAAAATTAAGTTTCTGTATGTTACAAATGTACTAAAAAGGAAACCAATAGAATATGAAAAGTACTTGCAGTAAATGGAAATAATAAATAACTGGTTTATTATTAGCTAAGCTAAAATTTTCTATTCTTTTAGATTAATGAGAAAATATAAATCAAAATTTCTCAAGTAAAAACAAAACAAGTAAGTCCAGGCATGGTGGCTCACGCCTATTAATCCTAATACTTTGGGAGGCTGAGGCAGGAGGATCACTTGAGGCCAGGAGTTTGAGACCAGCCTGGGCAACATAGGAAGACCCCGTCTCTACAAAAAAGAAAATAAAAAAATCAGCCAGGTGTTGTGGCATGCTACTTGGGAGGCTGAGGCGGGAGGATTGCTTGAGCCTACAGAGTTTGAGGTTGCAGTGAGCTATGATGATGGCACTACACCCTCGCCTAGGCAGCAGAGTGAGACTCTGTCTCAAAAAACAAAACAAACAAACCAAAAAAGTAAATATATGAGAAAATATTTGTTTTTATCAGCAGTTAAACAAAAGTACATATCAATAAAAGGAAAATTTTATGCTACTAAATTAGCAAATACATTTAAATATTATAATACCTAGTGCTTGTGAATATACAGTGACTCTAGTATTTTTATCCATTGCTGATGACAGTATAAATTGATATTATCCTTTCTAGTAAAAGTATAACCATGTGTTCTTAGTCTGCAATTCAGTATTTCCAATTCCAAGAATCTGTTCAAAGAAAAGAATTCATACTGTTATACCTATACAGTTTTGCCATTTCTAGAATGTCATTTAGTTGGAGTTACAGTGTATGTAGCTTTCTCAGATTGGCTTCTTTCACTTAGCAATGTGAACTTAAGGTTCCCCCAGTTCTTCTCAGTGCTTGATAGGTCATTTCTTTTCTTAGCTCTTCCTGTGTTCTTGCCCTTTTTTGGCTGAGCCCTGGGATCTCTACATTTGCCACATGTTGGTAGAGGTGATGGCTTCTTCAAATCAGTCATTTGGTACCAAATTTTGATCATAGTTTTTATACCTTCTGACCTACTATTTCCTTGGCAGTATTCCTGGGTTAACCCAGCCTCCTGAGTAGCTGGACTACAGGTATGCACTACCACACTTGGATATTTTTTTCTATTTTTAGTTGAGACGGGGTCTTACTCTTTCTTAGGCTGGTCTTGAACTCTTGACCTCAAGTGATCTGCCTTGGCCTCCCAGAGTGCTAGGATTACAGGTGTGAGCCACCAAGTCCAGCCATTCCTTGTTTTTATTTTATTTTATTTATTTTTTTTTTTTTTTGAGACAGAGTCTCACTCTATTACCCAGGCCAGAGTGCCATGGCGTCAGCCTAGCTCACAGCAACCTCAAACTCCTGGGCTCAAGCAAGCCTCCTGCCTCAGCCTCTCAAGTAGCTGGGACTACAGACATGCGCCACCATGCCCGGCTAAATTTTTTCTACATATTTTTAGTTGGCCAATTAATTTCTTTCTGTTTTTAGTAGAGATGGGGGTCTCATCTTGCTCAGGCTTGTTTCGAACTCCTGACCTTGAGCTATCCTCCCGACTCAGCCTCCCAGAGTGCTAGGATTATAGGCGTGAGCCACCACGCCCAGCCAGTAACCTGTTTTTAAATCTGTCCTATTGTAGGTTCTACAAGTCCCGCTAAGCTCCCATCAGACAGGGCAGGAGAGTCCTTTTAAACCCATGAGGCAACTATATGTCCAGTAGTGCCACCAGGCCACTCCAGTCCTAGGATCTTGTCATTTAAATGTGACTGAGTATCATTCATAGTCCACTTATAGGCTGAGTTCCTCAGCCACCGCTTGTGTACACTTCACCACTGCCTACCCACCCCACCCCCATCCCCATTGCCTCCTGCCTGGCTTGTGGGGTGCCAGAGGACAGGGCCATAGCCAAGGGTAGGAGCCCTTGGACCACTTCTGTGTACACAGCTTGGTGCCAGTCAAATCCCCACTGTCAATTTTACCCAGGGCTCCTATGGGAAATATTTGGATTGGAGCCACTAGTGAATCAGGGCCCCCCCCCCCGCACCCTCCCCCCTTTGTGTCTGAGTGCTGGACTTTGTCCAATCTCGGCTATGGGTGCCCTATGGCCAAATTGAGTTTCCTATAGGTTCTTAAAAGGAGAGACCCTTCTCTCCCCAGAGTTATAACCTAGTGGTCAAGGGACTGAAGCCAGTCACGTCCTTCCAGCCCCTCTCCAGTTGCCCAAGGCCAGGATCCGAATGGGCCTCCAGCAGGGCGTCTTCACCAGTGGGTGGGGAGCTGGCAGTGGGGAGTTTGGGGCAGGGAAGTGGATAAAGGGTTTATGTGATCTAACCTGGTTAATTCACGAGGAGTCTGACTATCCCACCCACTGCCAGTAGAGGTCTCCTTTGTACCATTAACTTTATCCCAGGCCTTTACACAATCACATGAAAGATTTTACATATAGGATCTCATCCCATTTACTTGACCATTTGACATTTCATTCAACATCCACTTTTCCTCACATTCCTGCACGTACATTGGATTACATTCTCTTTTAGACGTAGACTTATAAGTTGTCCATTTAGCCAAGATTTTTCCCAAGGGGCTTTCAGTTGGAGGTTCTCTATATTGTAACAAAACTCACAAACAACAAACATAAACAATAACAGGGAATTGCCAACACAAAATGCCAAAGTCTACCAAGTGGGAACCATCCAGACAAGAACCAAATTTTCTCAAATGAGAACCAACATCTCCCAATCCCCTCCCCCCCGGCTTCCCTGGGAACCATACAAATGAGCTCCAAATCAAAACCAGGTTCCCTGGTTCCACTCAACTTTGTGTCTTCCACTCCAACCAAATCCAACAGGAAAGTCTGAAAACCTACCCCAAATAGGAATCAAGGGTTTCAGTGTGCATGCCAGGGAACTTATTCAGACAAATGGCCATGGCATGTGGACATTTTTCAAATTTTTTTTCCTTAACTCAGTTCAGGTTTCTGGGAGCTGCGTCTGCTTTGCGGAGCATGGGGAGACAGGAGTTCCCTGGATATAAACAGACTTTGGGAACAGCTGGGGTGATCCCTTGTTCTCTTACACCGAAAAGACATTGTTCCTACTGGCTTGACCTGGGGCTGCTCCCTGCCTCTTTAGTCACAGGGTGCTGTTTTACCAGGGTACTGATGGGCACACCCAAGGATGCCAAATTCCGTTACTGAAAGTTCAGCACTTGACCCCGAGGCCATGTCAGAAGGAGGACAAATGGTTTGAGGAGAAGGAAAGGGAGGTTTATTAATTTGTCGGCAAATCAGGAGGATGGAAACTCCTGGTGTGTCTTAAAGTGCCATTGTCATATCTATAAGCAGAAATGCAGAGCTTTTAAAGGGGAGGTTTCAGCTTCAGGCTATTGCTGTTTAACTACAGTTGGTGATCCTGATCCATCCCATCTCCAGTAAAGACAATCTGGTGACCTTTTTACCCTCCTCTTAGTTGAAACAGGAAAGCTAGATGTGGCTGGAATTACTTAATTGCTCTTATGCCAGTCAGATAAGGCATTGGTAAAGTCATTTCCATTGAGAGCAGGTCTTAATTAAGGAAACTTTTCTGGGCATATTTCAAAATACTTACTTTTCCTGTCCCTGCTTGAGGGGATTTTTCTCTAGCTCTTCAAGTTAAAAACTTGGAGTTCCTGGTAAAACCTGTGAAAGTGTGGGTGCCTAAGACTGGGCCTCCAGGAATTTTTAATTCTCAAACAACTCCACGCTCAGCCATGACTTACGAGCACTTTACATGTCAGAGGTATAACCAGGGTCCAGGGCGATCTTTTTAAAACCTAAGTCTGATTTTAGCCCCTTCCCTATGTCAACAAAAAATAAACCGAGGTCTTCATAAATTTGGAGAGAAGACTTTATTTCTTATAAAGGGTTACTACTTGTAGGGTGAGAATAGGCCTCTTGCCAAAACCAGAGGCAGGCACTTTGAGGAAGGAAGGGTGAGAGACAGGAATTCATGCCAAAAGGGTTGACCATGTATACATATTTGACAGTTTATAGGAGGAGCCATGAATATTCATGACGGGGGTCACATCCCCGTTCATGCAGGTTGCATGAACATGCATGTTACATGTGACCCGTGTTCTGTGGGATGGAGACTTAACATTTAAATGTATTATTATTAGACCCCATATGTCAAAAGGTGAAGCAGGGACAGGAAGGCACTGAAGTGTGCAGCTTCTGTAAACCAGCCAGAACCAGTCCATGAGCTGTGGTCTCTTTTTTTTTTTTTTTTTTTTTTTTTTGAGACAAGGTGTCACTCTGTCGCCTAGACTGGAGTGCAGTGACGTCACCATAGCTCACTGCAGCCTTGAACTCCAGGGCTCCAGTGACCTTCTGCTACAGCCTCCCTAGTAGCTGAGACTATAGTCGTGCGCTACTATGCCCAGCTAATTTTTCTATTTTTTATAGAGACAAGGTCTCACTCTTGCTCAGGCTGGTCTCGAACGCCTGACCTCAAGCAGTCCTCCCACCTCAGCCTCCCAAATTGCTAGAATTACAGGCGTGAGCCACTGTGCCCAGCCTATGATTTCTCATCAGAAGGAACTTAACTGAAATCAGTTTCTTGTCCACTGAAAGCTATATTTTGGCTGTGAAACAAGAGAGTAAGTCAGTCAGTCAGTGTCTGGTGGTTGATAAGCTGCAGTTGTTTTAATATTGCTTACCTCCAGGCCAATACTTGTATAGCTGCTAAAGAAAAAGAAAAACCTTGTGGCAGTTAAAATGTGGTTTATGGGGGGGAGGGGGGCATGGGCAATATACGTAACCGTAATATTTGTACCCCCATAATATGCTGAAATAAAAATATAAATAAAATTTAAAAAAATAAAAATAAAACGTGGTTTATTCTTTAAGTGTACGGGTGCATTACTTAACCCTTGCCTGGCATGGCCTTAGGTCTTGTTTATAATTTCGTATCTTATTGCCACAAAGAGTCTGTTCTGTCAGTCTTATGATCTCTATCTTAATGTTAATTCTGGTCAGTTGTGTGTAAACTGCAAAAGACAGTGTGGATATGGAGGTCTGTCTGACCTCCCATCGTGTCACGGCTGGAAACTCAGTTTTTTAAGGTTTCTTTGGTGTCCCCTTAGCCAATAGGGGATCTATGTAGTGGTTAGGGGGCTTAGGATTTTATTATTAGTTCTCACCTCTCACCCCTACTTCAATAGTTTTTCATTATGTGTTTGATAAAATTGATATTTAAGATTATCTTCCAAAGATTTACATGTCCAAATCCATGGCTTCCTCCCTCTTCAGGATTCATTTTGTTCTGTGTTCTTTTCCCCAAAGGGGTTCCAAGTTCCCCAAGTTCCAAGAGGACTGTTCATCCTCTTCCTTATACTTGTGTTGCTTCTTGTACTCTGCTTTCCACCCTTCACCAGATAAATGTACTGTCTTCATTTGAATTCTAGTGTAGCCATTCTTTCCTTGGGAAAGTTTTTTCTGACCTCCCTGACAAGATCAAATTCTTTCCTATTGTCTTATAACACCTTATAACTCTTCTTTATATTACTTTCACAATTCTAATGTTAAATTCGAGCAGTTATTTATTTATTTTTTTATTTATTTTTTGAGACAGAGTCTCACTCCATTGCCCTGGCTAGAGTGCCGTGGCATCAGCCTAGCTCACAGCAACCTCAAACTCCTGGGCTCAAGCAATCCTTCTGCCTCAGCCTCCCGAGTTGCCGGGATTACAGGCATGTACCACCATGCCCAGCTAAATTTTTCTATATATTTTTAGTTGACCAATTAATTTCTTTCTATTTTTAGTTGAGACAGAGTCTCGCTCTTGCTCAGGCTGGTTTCGAACTCCTGACCTTGAACGATCCACTCGCCTCGGCCTCCCAGAGTGCTAGGATTATAGGCATGAGCCACCACGCCCGGCCTAGTTATTTAATTAATACCTATTTAGCTACACTATAAACTCTATTAGCGTAAGACTAATGTCTATGTTGACTCACCATTGTATGTACAGAGCTTTGCACGGTGCTGGTGTATATTAGATGCTCATTAAAATTTTGTTGGATGAATGAATTAGCTTTTTTGGAAGACAGTTTGTCAGTATCATATAAAATGTTTAATCTGTATACCTTCTGACCTCTCAATTTTACTTATAGAAATTTACCCTGAGGATATAGTTATACAACAAACAAAAGTTTACAAGGATATTATTCATAGCATTGTTAGAAATAATGAAAACTGGGAACAACCTAAAAATATATCAGTGTATGACAGGTTAGATACATTGTGGTATTTGAAAACAGAAAAACTGCTGCTGTTATAAATAATAAGGGCAATCTGTATATGGAGATTGAAAACCATACCATATTATTAAGTGAAAATGACAAGTTGAAAATAGAATGTTTAGCATACTGCCAGTTTTCATTTTAAAGTGTTTTCCATTTATTTTATATACAAGTTATGTACACTGAAACCTTTACAGTAATTACAGTGGCAGAGAAGGGTAAAGGAACAGGGACCTTTTATTCTTTACAATTACATTATAATACTTCTGCATTTTAAATTAAAGATAGAATAGGATTGAAAGCTCTAAGTATACTGTGATTATAAGTTCATTAAAATAATATAAATGAGAAAATTACTGGAAGAGAATACACTAAAATAACAAGGGATTTTGTATATTTTTATCTTATGCTTTTTCAGTTATTTTGGTTATACTATTTTTATGATGGTAAAAATAAACTTTTTTACACAAAAAAAGGAAACAACTGGAAAAATTATCACTAAATAAATATATGAGCTAATCTACAAGGCTGTACACTTCAAATTTTAACAGCATCATTTCAGTACGGTATTGGTGTAATTTTGGGTGCCCTGTAAATATAATGATATATTTCAAGAGGGAAACATAGTAGTTTTATTTTCAGTAAATAAATTATTTCAGATCTTTTTTCTGACTAGAGGTATTTACATTTGTTCCATAGCGGAGGTGAAACGTGTAGGAGATACGCTTTTGGGAATGGCTACACAATGTGTTCAAGTTAAGAATGTAATAAAAACATCTCCTCAAACTCTCTCAAACTTGTGCCTAAAGATAAATGTTAAACTCGGAGGAATCAATAATATTCTTGTACCTCATCAAAGGTAAAAAAAGCTAATCACTTTTGAAAATAGTCATTATTTTTATATCTTCATTTGTCTATATATGGCCGTATCTAACTATAAGATCTATGTGAAAGACAACTTTAATGATATCTGCCACGAGAGATACGTAGACATTTTGACAAAAAATTAAAATAGTTTGGATTGGCAAGGTTAAGAGATTACCTTGTGAAAATTCACCTCTCTCCCCCAATTTTCATTTAGTATGCCTAGCCAGAAAGTATTGAGAATTTTATTTATTTCTCACTGGAGAACCCAACTTGAAGAATTTTCTCTTTATTTGAAGTCATCTTCAACCTGGTTTCATGAGGCTGCTCACTTATGCAGAATGTGAGGTTGAGGGGGCATATGACGAGTCAGTTAAGTAAGCCATATCAACACCCCTAGTATAATCAGTGAGACAACATGTTGCTATTAGATTGCCCTCTTTAGACCTAGAGTTCTTTGGAAGTATGAAACATCATGACCTAGAAACAGGAAGTAGCTGATTATATAGGTGGTAGGGAAGAAGCTGTTTTTCAGAGAATCGAACAACAGATTTCGTTTTAGTAGTTGAAGCAGTTAGGGCTCAAAAAAGCTAAGTATCTTGAGCAGTATGCACCACAAATAAGCATTAGAATAAGGATTGACCCATGTATGTTTGACACAAAAGTCCTTTTTTTCCTATTTTTCCATGCTACCTCTACTTCCTATCTCTGTTAAGTATAAGATCCATAAATGAGGTGACTATAGAATTTTATCAAGTCCAAGAACTTAGAGACAGTCCTTTGAATCTTAAAGGATATGGTTTCAAAATAAAAGGAAATACTAGCTACTTTATGACTATTAAATAGGTGCTACTCAAATTTATACCTTTGGCAAGAGTAGTAGCGTCTCAAAATCCCTTCTAGTCTAAAGTTTAATGATTCCTTTTCTCCTTGAAAAAAAGGCTTGAAATGTTGAGTAGATTTGAAAAGATTGATAAAAGTTGGTGGATTAATATGAGGAAGTTTATTATTTTGTGCCTATTATGGAGAACACTAATGTAAGTTGCCCTTTGCAACCACCAGCACTACTGCTTATGAAAAAGAACTGCTCTAAGACTTTGGTGATAGACCCAGCTTTTACTTCATTGACTAGAGATTTGTGAGTTAAGAAGATAAAGCAGTCAATAGTTCAGGCCCCTGAAGCTGTCTAAATAGGACTTCCTCTGTGCTGTCAATAACTTAGAATTGTGTTGCCATTGTGGGAAACAGATAAATGGATAATGAAAAAAATGAAATATCTAACTGTTTTAAAAATTGTGTTTAAGACCTTCTGTGTTCCAGCAACCAGTGATCTTTTTGGGAGCAGATGTTACACATCCACCTGCTGGTGATGGAAAGAAGCCTTCTATTGCTGCTGTGAGTGTCATTAGGCATTTTCTAATTTTCTTTGTAGCCAACTTTTGTGAATGTTCTTTGGGGTTTTGTTTGCTTGCTTATTTTTGAGATGGGGTCTTGTTCTGTTGCTAGGGCTAGAGTGCAATGACGTAATCATAGGTCACTCACTGTAACCTTAAACTCCTGGGCTCAGACAATCCTCCTGCCTCAGCCTCCTGAGTAGCTGGGACTACAGGCATGGTTAATACCACCATGCCTGGCTAATTTTTGTATTTTTTGTAGAGACGAGGTCTCCCTCTTACTCAGGCTGGTCTCAAACTCTCAGCCTCAAGCATTCCTCCTATGTTGGCCTCCCAAAGTGCTAGGATTATAGGCGTGATCCATCACGCCCAGCCTCTGAATTCTTTATTTCAGTACTGCTACTCCTTCTTTTAACATCTGCCTGTTATATCTTTGCCCACCTCTATATTTGTAACTTTTCTGTGTCAGTTTAAGTATATTTCTTATAAACTTTAGAAAGCTTGATGCTATTTTGCCCATTTTGAAAATCTCTTGATTTTAATAAATGTCAACATTTTGAAAATGATAACATATTTTAGGCATACTTAATAAACTTTAAAAGTTAAACTATAAGACTTTTTATATTTTTTCTGTCATCCATTATAGTCTTTATATAAATTTTAAGTTTTAATTTTATAAATCTTATCCTTGAAAATGATAGTAATTAAAATTTTCACTTCAGGGTTCCAAAGCTATTTTAATTAGTGAAGAAAATTGATTTTTATCTATTAATAATTGTATTGCTTTGTATTCTTAATGTTATGCATGAATTATTTTCATTTCAAGTGTTCTAGTGGTTTTGTTGAGCCATCTCTGATATTCATAAAAATGCTCTCTTATAGAAGATAAAATGATAAAGAAATTCAAAAGACTTACCTTAGATTTGCTACTTTGGAGTCATTTTCCAAGAAAAGTTAAGCATATTTTAATTCTTTTGAACTTCTGGTGGTCATTGCCCTTTTCTGCTAAATCCATTTCTACCAAATACCCACTTTCTTTTATGGTTAGCAGAAGTCTTATAAATAGAATTTATTAATTGATTATTTTCACTATATAGCTTCTCCCAAGAACTTAGAGAGTAGTGTGAGAAACAAATATAAGTAATAAATGTCACATAATATAATAGGTTACTACCATTATGGTGAGGTAAATTAAAATTTAGATTACACAAACCTGGTATGTTTTGGGAATGTTGAGAAATACAGGGAATTAGAATGTAGTCTAGCAGGCTGTGCAGCTAGTAAGCTTTTTTTTTTTTTTTGAGACAAAGTCTGGCTCTGTTGCCCGGGCTAGAATGCCGTGGCATCAGCCTAGTTCACAGCAACCTCAAACCTCTGGGCTCAAGCGATCCTCCTGCCTCAGCCTCCCAAGTAGCTGGGACTACAGGCATGAGCCACCATGCCCAGCTAATCTTTTATATTTATATATATATATATATGTGTGTGTGTGTGTGTGTGTGTGTGTATGTTTTTTAGTTGTCCAGATAATTTCTTTCTATTTTTAGTAGAGACGAGGTCTTGCTCTTGCTCAGCTGGTTTTGAACTACCGACCTTGAGTGATCCACCCTCCTCAGCCTCCCAGAGTGCTAGAATTACAGGCGTGAGCCACCACGCCCGGCCACTAGTAAGCTTTTGTAAGGCATTTTATGCTATCAGAGGGTTTTGATTTTATTCTTTAGTAGTGAGATATCTTTCAAGGTAAAGAAATGGTCACAGTTTCATTTTTGAAGCATCACTTTGGTATAGACTACCCTGGAAGAAAGAGAGTCTAGAGGCAGACTGACCAGCCTAGGCTCTGATCAGAATGATGTTATAAGTTCATGCTTTGAGGTTTTTCTTTCCTCCAAAGACATAATGATATTAAGGCACAGAAAGAGAAAATTAAGATAGCTAGTCTCAAAACCAAGATTAACTTCTCTGAGGACCAGATACAGAACACAGATACATCACAATAAGACTGAGGATAGATTCAGGACTCTGGTCTAGCTAGGATACTGCAGTAAGAGACAGAAAATTCTGATTTTAAAACTTATGAAGCATGACAGTTCTAAGATGATGCTAAAGTCTTAAGTATGGCTTATGAGGTGGGTTGCTAAAGTGGAAGAGATACAAAGAGAAATCAGTGGTTTGAATTGGTCAACTTTTTTATTTATTTCCTCTCTCTTATTCTCTTTATGTACCTTTTTTTTTTTTTTATCTTTCTCTTTCCTCACTAATCTTTCTTTTTGTTTTGTTTTTTTTGAGATAGAGTCTCACTCTTTGCCTGGAGTAGAGTGTCGTGGTGTCAGCCTAGCTCACAGCAACCTCAAACTCCTGGGCTCAGGCAATCCTTCTGCCTCAGCTTCCCAAGTAGCTGGGACTACAGGCATGCGCCACCATGCCTGGCTAATTTTTTCTATATATTTTTAGTTGGTCAATTAATTTCTTTCTATTTATAGTAGAGACGGGGTCTCACTCTTGCTCAGGCTGGTCTTGAACTCCTGACCTTGAGCAATCCTCCCGCCTGGGCCTCCCAGAGTGCTAGGATTACAGGCGTGAGCCACCACGCCCGGCCACTAATCTTTAATTCTACCAACAACTCATAGAATCTAATTGTTAAATATAAAGTTCAGCCTACTTATAGGAAACTATTAATAGTTTTTGACTCTATACTGGGTCTTTTATTCTGTTCTTCACTAGGAATTACCTGTTTTTATTACTCTCAAAGTAAACAGTGATAAACAGTAAGGTTATAGTAAAATTAAAATGTACATGAAATCCATGTAGTTTTAATTATCTTAATTTCTTTTTTTCTTTACTTTTCCCAACCTAGGTTGTAGGTAGTATGGATGCCCACCCAAGCAGATACTGTGCCACAGTAAGAGTTCAGAGACCCCGACAGGAAATCATTCAGGACTTGGCCTCTATGGTCCGGGAACTTCTCATTCAGTTTTATAAGTCAACTCGGTTCAAACCTACTCGTATCATCTTTTACCGGGATGGTGTTTCAGAAGGACAATTTAGGCAGGTTGGTTGCCTAGAATCTCATCAGACTACGGTTAGATCAGATACTGTGTTTATGGTATGGTGTCTATTCCTAGTTAAAAGCCTTAAGTTGAGAGTTTCTAAGATCAAAATTTGATGCTTCATTAGATTTTTCCTTTTTTTTTTTACCCCCCCTTGTGAGAGAGAGGGTCTTGCTCTGCTGTCCAGGCTGGAATCCAGTGGTGTGATCATAACCACTGCAGCCTTGAACTCCTGGGCTCAGGTGATCCTCCTGCCTCAGCCTCCAAGTAGCTAGGACTACAGGCATATGCCACCACACCTGGATAATTTTTTAATTTTTTGTAGAGATGCAGTCTTGCTGTGTTGCCCAGGCTGGTCTCAAATTCCTGGCCTCAAGCGATCCTCCTGCTCAGCCTCCCAAAGTGCTAGGATTACAGGCGTGAACTGTCACACACAGTCTCTTTGGGTTTTTGAAAAGAATTATTATTTTCTAGTTTTGGGAGGTACAAGTTTCATATGTATCTGTTAAATCAAGTTTATTAATTTTATTACTCAAATCTTCTGTATCTCAGCCTGGATTTTCTCTTTTTAAATGTTTATTATGGATGTGTAAGACTTGATTGCTAAGACCATGCTCTGATAATAGTTAAATGGAATAGAGAAGTATATTTACTACAGCTGTAGAGTGATGAAATTAAGAAATCCTGCAACTAAATCATTATCTTACCTCAAAATATGTAAAAGTGAACAGCTGACTATATTGAGTCTTTCCATTTCATCTTCTCTCCATTTCATAGGTATTATATTATGAACTACTAGCAATTCGAGAAGCCTGCATCAGTTTGGAGAAAGACTATCAACCTGGAATAACCTACATTGTAGTTCAGAAGAGACATCACACTCGATTATTTTGTGCTGATAGGACAGAAAGGGTAATCTCACATCTGTTGTAATGATATTATAAGCCAAGTTTATCCAACATAGTTCATAGAGCACTTAACAAGGACCCTTTGCCAATAGCAGGGTTTCTAATATGTAGTAGCAGATTTTAACAATTAGATTGTGAATATAGAAGCATCAAAACAGGATAATTATTACTTTTTAGCTTTCTAGAATTTCTGTAACGCTCCAAATGTTCAAAATCCCATTCTGCTTTTTTGTGGTAAAGAAACTCATAGTTTTAGAATTGTTCTTTCTTCTACTCATAGTTTCCTTGTATGTTCAGGGAAAAAAGGTGCATTGTCTTTTTAAAATATCTTTTAAAAATTAGGTTTTTTTAAAAAGTGGAAGTTCATACAAGCTAACTTTTATACCATGCTTCCTTTAAAAATCACAAAATTATTTTCTGCATTTTATAATGTGAACATGTGTTTTTATAATTAGGATGGAAAGGGAAATATAAGTACATAGAGAAATGTGTCTTATGTGTGTATAGCATAGGCAAGTATAGCAATCTTGCTGTGATTTTCAGTGCCCTGATCCTATCTACGCTCATTCTGCAAATCTTGGAGCAGAGAAATCTGAGAGTAACAAGTGTCAGTGTCCCCTCGATAGAAAGGAGAATGTCTTATCTTTGGTATATATGCTCACTGTGTACCTTTGGGCAAGCAACTTATATCTCTGTGCCTGTTTCCTTCTCAGTAAGATTGGATAATAATAAGATCTACCTTGTTTGGCTTGTTGGGAGAAATAAATAAAATATGTAATATACTTAAAACAGTGCTTGTCACATACTAAGTACTCAATAAAGATTAGCTAGTTGTAGGGTGGTGGTGATAGTGGCAGTAATGGAGAAGAAGAAATATTAATAGCAGACATTGTTCTAAGTATTATTTGTAAGTTTAATTGATTTAATCCTCAAAAACAACACTGAGATAGTTATTATCATCTCATCTTGTTCATGAGGAAGTTGGCACACAGAGGTTAAATAACCTCCCAAGGTTACAAAGCTAATGATTAGTAGAGGTAGTACTCAAACCCAGACAATCTAGCTCCAAAGTGCTCTTAACCACTATGCTATACCACCTCTCTAATAGCAATAGTAATAGTTTTCTTATGGCCTCCAGATTGTTAGAGGCCTTTCCCCCCCAAATTACTACATTACATTTCTATACCTAAAAAACCAACGCTTTCTTCAAAAGTAGAATTAGGAAAACATAAGTTAGATTTAATGACTTAATATCTGCTATTTAGTTGTGCCACTCATTTGTTTGCTTTTCTTTCACCTTTGCTCTAAATACTACTACCAATAATAGATGGGAGATGATTACAGATGAGGAAACAGAGGTACAACAAAGTAAAATACCATGCCCTATACCACACAACTAGCAGTTGTTGGCAGCATTCTGCTGTCTGTCTGTTTGTATTAATTATATTTATGTGTTGATAATTTATTAGAGTTAAGTTTTTTTAAGACTGGGCATAATTGAGTAGATTATGAACTGTTTTCTTTGTTTTGTGCTTGGCAAAAACTAACTGCTTGGTCCACACAGCTGTAATTCAAGCTGTTACCTGATAGCAGTCCATTACATGGCAGAAATAATGTCTGAGTTAGTAAAATAGTTTCTGGGCCGGGCGCGGTGGCTCACGCCTGTAATCCTAGCTCTCTGGGAGGCCGAGGTGGGCGGATCGCTCGAGCTCAGGAGTTCGAAACCAGCCTGAGCAAGAGCGAGACCCTGTCTCTACTATAAATAGAAAGCAATTAATTGG
>CAUYPO010003498.1:0-15236 GCA_963574435.1 Cheirogaleus major | reverse complement strand
GGAGTTGAGACCAGCCTGGGCAACATAGTGAAACTCAGTCTCTACAGAAAGTTTAAAAACTAGCCAGGCCTGGTGGCACACGCCAGTAGTCCCAGCTACTCGGGAGGCTTAGGTGGGAGGATCCCTTGAGCTCAGGAGTTCGAGGCTACAGTGAGCTAAGACTATGCCACTGCACTCCAGCCTGGGTGATAGAGTCAGACTCTGTCTCAATGAATGAATGAATGAATAAATAAGAAAAAGAACAAGTCATGGAACAGTATAGTAAAATCTCATTCATGTTTTGAAAATTATGTAAGTCTTGGCATATAAGTGGGTATATCTACACATACATGTGTTCATAAATGTTTACCCAAAAACATTTGGAGAATACTACCAAACTATGGTACTGTGGTACCTCTGGATAAAAGAGTAGAATAAGAAAAAGGGGTGGGGAAGGTAGATGTGCATGTATTTTATATATAGTTTAATTGTGACAAGTATGCATTATTTTTGTAATTAAAACTTTGAAAATACGGAAGAAAATATCTTTTAAGATAAAAATGCACAGCCATATATAAAGGAATAATTGTACACTAAGGTGTGACAATTCTGCTCTTTATTCTCTAACTAGATAAAGTATAGAATGTGAAAGAAAAAAAGAGAGTCATGGAACAAATTCATAATTGAAGTGTAACCAAATATGTAGATTAGAGGTTGCAGTCTTCACAACGCACATTATGCATGGAGGAGAGGTCTCTGTTTCCATGGCAACATGCCTGCAGTAAAAAGAAAGCAGGAAAGAAATCCATTTGCTCAGGAGGAAGTGCATGAAGTGTGTGCTAATTTACTGAGCCTCCAATTTACCTCTTATTGTTCATTCTGTGCAGGGACTTTTTTTTTTAATGCCCAATCACAAAATCCATCACTGATGTAGAATGGCAAAAGCCAAAATGAGATTTCTGACGAGGCGGTCGAGGCGGTCACCTTGTTCTGACTGCATCAATAATGACGTCTCAAGGGCAGTCTGTTCTGACTCTGGGAGTCCCAGACAGGCACCAGAACAGCAGTACAATCTTTCGCTGTGTCTCTGGGCCAGTGGCACACTGTTTTGCCTTGGTTGCACTCTCTTTTTAATTGACAAATAATTGTACATATTCACAGGCTACACCGTGATGTTTTGATATAACACATGTAATGTATAGTTATCAGATCAGGATAATTAGCATATCCATCATCTCAAACATTTATCATTACTTTGTGTTGGGAGCATTCAATATCTTTCACCTCTCAAAATGCAGGCTCGGCTTTTAGAAAATTATATATGGTCATTGTTTATATAAATTACCTAAATGTCAGTATTTTCTCTATTAAAATGTAATCCTTAGTTGTGCCATCAAAAACAACCTTGAGAAATCATTAACTGTCATCTCAGTTGAGCTTAATTTTTCGTCTCTTTCAGACATCTCGAGATCTGGCATGTTTTATACAGTTTGAAAATGTCAATATTTACTATGGGATTCAGTGTAAAATGAAATATAAAGCACCCACTGACTACTGCTTTGTTTTAAAGGTATGTTGTAAGAAATCCTTAATTTCGATTTGTAAGCAATTTGAGGTAATATTTTCTTTTAAGGAAAAACGTTAAATGCTATAGAATTATCCACAAGTGTACCCTTAAAAATTGTTCTTAAACCAAAATATGAGCAGGGGAAACATTTCTATTAGTTTGGGTCATTTTCCCCAATACCTATATCTGAGCCTGAAACTTTAGTCTGCTGAGCTCATCATCAGTTCTGAAAACAAAAGTTCCACATTTTGAACATATTAATGTATAATTTTATTGATAAAACTGAGAAAAGTTCTCAGTTCTTTATTTATTGGACTCATTCCACTGTAAGAATGAGTTTTAGAAATTAAAACTTGTCAAGATTTTCTAGGAAAAAACATAGAAAATAGCAAAAAAAATCTTTTTAAAAAAAGTACTGGGTTATGAAACTTTTTAAGGCATGTATTGTCAAAAGGCAATATGCATTGTCAAGTGTTTGATATGGTTTATATCTTTTAAGATTAGAATCTCAGATCAGTAGATGTGCCATTAGAACCACAGATGTGATGTATTGAGGGTCTTTATGTCTACAAACCTCTGGGATTAGGACTGTGGTACATTTTGCTTTGTGTTTGTTCTTAGTCAAATACAATACTTAGGCCAAATCAATCGTATTTAATAATTTTGACTCCTTGCACAATTCTGTCACTTATTATAATCATCAAATAATAATTGGTTGAAATTATCGGCCTCGTTGAGGCCTCAGGATATATTGTATAGTTCTCATTCAGACATCCTAGTCCTCTTTTTCATTACAAAGCATCCACTTTTAGTTATTTATACTGTATTAGCTCAGCCAGCCTGACACTGCCCCAGTGGCTCTCTACCCAAGGGCATTTTGCCCCCAGGGGACATCTGGCAAATGTCTAGAGACATTTTTGATTGTCATAACTTGGGGGCACAGGGCGGTGCTACTATCTGGTGAGTAGAGGCCAGACATGCTGCTCAAACCCAGCAGTGGACAAGCCAAACCCAACACCAAGGAACTCTCTGGCCCAGTCGTCAACAGTGCTCTTGTTGAGGAAACTGCGCTTGACAGAAGAGCCCAGAATGATGGCTGTGAAGCCACTGAGGAAAGGGAGAGGGCTGGATTCCTTCACTCACTCATTCATTCACTGAACATTGGTGGAATGACAACTATGTTCTAGGCACTGTTCCAGGTGCTAGGAATATAGCAGTGAACAAAACATACAATGATCCCTGTCCTTGTGGAGTTTACATTCAGTGTGAGGGAAATGTGACAGACGTGTAATGTGATGTCGGGCAATAGTAAGGCCGTGGGTCAGTATGAAGCAGGGCAGTGGACAGAGCATCCCAGGGGCCAGGGCTTCTTTGGATGGGGTGGTCAGAGAAAGGCTCTCCAACAGAATGACATTTTATATACATTATTTCATTTAATCTTTTCAACGACCCCTCAAGGGAGGAAGCACTGTCATCCCTATATTATAAGATGTGGAACCAGAAACTCCCAAAGGTTCATGAACTTGGCCAACGCCACTCACGCTTATTAGATACATAAGTGTGTTCTCTTGCAAACAAACTCTCTTCACTTCCTGTCTGAAATTACTTAGAGCTGGGGTTTAGGATCAACATTCTCTTATTACTAGATCTTTCTTCTAGCCTGCTCGAGATTTGATTGCCCCTGACCATAAAAACAGGGAAGCTCTCTTAGGACGTGAGTGCAGCACAGGAAGGACACCGGTCATATTGGTTTAGGGCCCACCCTAATCCAAGATGGCCTCTTCTTAACTTGATTACATCTGCAAAGACCCTATTTCCAAATAAGGTCACATTCCCAGGTACCAGGGGTTAAGACTTCTGCATATCTTTGGGTGGGGAGGACACAATTAAACCCATAACACCCACCTGCTCTACCAAGCTAGAAACAAAGAGATTGTCCTTTGAAGTCCTTCCTCTTCCCATTTCTCATTGAATCCCAAGCAGGTTCTTTGGGTTTCCATCTATGCCTCTCATTTGGCCCTCCCACTGTCTGGTCCTAACACTCTCACCAGCTCCATCTCCCACATAGCCACCAGTCACTTCCTGTGTCACTCTGCTCTTTTAAAATGTCTGATGCTCCCCACCACCTAGAGCTGCAGTCCCCAACCCCTGGGCCACAGACCGGTACTGGTCCATGGCCTGTTAGGAACCAGCTGCACAGCAGGAGGTGAGAGGTGGGCAAGCGAGCGAAGCTTGATCTGTATTTACAGCTGCTCCCCATCGCTTGCATCACCAGGAGCTCCGCCTCCTGTCAGATCAGCTGTTGCATTAGATTCTTATAGGAGTGTGAACCCTACTGTAAACTGTGCACGCGAGGGGATCCAGGTTGCGGCTCCTTATGAGAATCTGATGCCTGATGGTCCAAGGTGGAGCTCAGGCGGTGGGGTGCTGGGAGCGGCTGCAAATATAGATTATCATTAGCACAATGATTATCATAGAACATTAGGTTTGACTGCACAATAAATGTAATGCATTTGAATCATCCTGAAACCATTCCCTCCCTTCCGCCCCCAATCCTGGTCCGTGGAAAAATTGTCTTCCGTGAAACTCGTCCCTGGTGCCAAAAAGGTTGGGGACCGCTGGCCTAGAGGACCATGTTTAGATTCTGGCTGGACACACAGCCTGTTACTCCAACCCCTCTCCAGCTAACTTTCTGCCTCTGCTTCCCATGGTTCCCAGACTTCAGCCACACAGACTTTCTCCACAGTCCCCAAATGTATTACAACATCTATTAATTCTACAGAGCCTTTTTCAGCCCGTTTTCAAACTTTTATTATGAAACTGACCACATCATGGGGTAATCACATATTTGTTTACATCTCCCCCAGCAACACCCCCAGCACCCATTGCCCAGTGGTGGTGTGGGCTCTGTCTGACTCATCTTTACGTACCTAGGGATGAGTATACTCAGCACCCAGAGGTATTTGTTGAGCAAATGAGGCCTTGGTTCCGCCACTTCCTTTGGCCTTGGATGAATTGCTTAACCTCCCTGACACTCGGTTTCCTCATTTTGTGAGTTTAGAGGATCTGTGAGATTCCTTAAGCAGTGACATTCTGCAGTGGCCCCTGACCTTTGTGTGCTGGCTCATGTCCTAAGAGAGCTTCCCTGTTTTTGTGGTCAGGAACAATCAAATGAATTGCAGAAGAGTCTGGCCAGTAACACTGAACTGGCATTTTCCTTAAACCTCTTTGCAAATAATTTTTCAGCAAAAGGCTTAGTTAGGGAAGCCCCTAGGCAGGGTCTAAGACACAATGGAGAACAGGCCACAGCGACTTGCTTTATGATGTCCTGGAAGCCTAAAGGATTTCTGCGTTGCCAAGGGAACTGGAAAGGAGTGTTGTGTCCACTCAGTAGCTCATCTAAGGACCATAAAATCTGAGGACTGCAAGAGACCTTAGGAGTCACCTGACGCTTAATTCCTCTGTATACCTTCATAGCACGCATGCAGAGTAAGGGGATTGGTGAGTCTGGCCTACAGCAAGGTCTATACATCTACCCCATCGTCAAAAGTTCTTGCCTCTGTTTTATATTCAAAAGTTGTTTTATTTAAGGGAATTACCACATTTTACTATATTCAGATGAATAACATACTTAAGGATTGTTTATTCTGCTGCTTAAAAGGGCACCTCTATGCAAACAGTTGCTTTGTGCATCTCGTTGCAAGCACAATAAGATTGATAGTTTACTCCTGGAAACTGGGCTCTCACCGGACATGCATCAAAAACCAAACCAAAAAATTGTTAATATACTAAACTCAAGGTAACAATGCCAACTTTCTAAATGTCTCAGGGTAGGGAAAACGCTGCCTTTTAAGAATTGTAAACATTAAACTGCTGAAGAGACTGACACTTGCCCCTCTTCCATGACAACCAGAGCAAGAACGCTATTGTGTAGGTTAGAGAGCTGTGTTTCAGGTGCTGAAAGACAAGGGCATCGGTCTGGCGCTGCGAGGACAATGCTGCAGGTATGGGTGGGTGTCACATTCCATCCCATAAGCTCTGCTTAGTGTATTTCTCGTCAATATGACCTTCAGGTTAATTGAGGCAACAAATCCTTTTTCCTATTGGGCCACATTACCTGAGTTGATAGAGATTTCCAATTTTAAGGGCCTCCAAAGAAGATGATTATTGAAGTAACATTTGCAAAAAAAAAAAAAAAAGCTAACATTGGGAATTAATGAGGAAGCATTGAACCGCCGCGACAATGGCACGTCCAGCCGCCATTGGAAAGCGTTTTCTGCCATCTGCTGGCCGGATGGAAAACTACAGCCGCATTAAGAAGCCGGAGTGGGGTTGTTGCCCTGGGTTGGGGGCGGGGAGAGGAGAGGAACCTCCAGTAATCACACAAACAGGAATTGACCCATCTTCTAATGCAAATTCTGAGGGCTGAAAGACCTAAATAAAGAAAACAGCCTATTTAAAGATAAAAGTATAAGAGTAGACTTTCCTCAATTGCCTCAAAAGGCCACAAAGAGGAATTCTTTATTACATCTGAATTTTTTCTGCGGTATCTTTAAAATCTGGGATTTGGGCTTCATAGCTTAAAATAAATACAGAAATTCTAGGTGAGAAGTCAGAAGACCCCCGAGGTTCTGGGGGTCATGGGGTAGGATGTATAGTAACCTCTCTGAGCCTCAGTTTCCCATTTGTAAATCCGAAAATTACTGAACTCTCATCAAGCTCTTAGAGACTGCAAGTGTCTCGTTATCTATCTGGGCAAAGACGACAACAGCACAGGCTGCTGCTGGCTGGGTCGCTAGACGGACCAGGAGGGGAACTAGGGCAGACTCTGCCCTTTGATGAGATCGACTTTGAAAACAGCCATTGTCGTGGATACCGGTGATGCAGCTGAAAGTGAAAGTGTAGTGAAGGGAGGCCTTGGACGGCGGCCCTCCCTTCCTGCCCGCTGGGGAGTAGGCAGATGCTTCCGGCTCTTTTGGTGCCCATGTCGCCTTCAGCACCGTCAGAAATTTACACTTATCCTAGTGGGATCAACAAACTCCTCTGAAGAACAGAGGTAAAGGAAGGACGAGGTAGTCCCACACACACACGATGGTTGTGGTTGGAAATTATTTTTCTATATAATAAAGTTTACTAAAATTATAATGATCCGCGAAAATCCACATGGCACATACTGCAGAACCTGGGTGTGGCTGCCGGCCCCTCTCACCTGACGGCTGCAAGACTTCCAGTGGAACAGGAAATGTGCTGGTGTTATTTCCTTCCACAATTACTCTGACATCGGAACTGGAACACCTGCCGTGCCCAGGGCTGTGTGCTAAGTAGTGAATAAGACAGACAGAGCTTCCAGCCTGATGGAGGACACAGACTTTCAGAGACAGAAACAAAGTGCAGGAATTATTAAGGGTGATGATGATTAAGAAAGAGGAGTGCAAGGTTTCTCTCTTTCTCCTTCGTGCCTGTCCCTATCATCGCTCTCTTTGACTGTGAGCTCCCAGAATGCCTGGACAACCCTTGTTCAGCACCCAAAGCCACTGCTTGGTGCCACTTGTACTAAGTGCGATAGACAGAACTGTCCCTTCCCCGGGCTGTGCATCTGGAGGCCACCGGCCCACTTGGGTAGGAGATAGTAGTTAAGAAGGTTGTCATTGCCAAACTGAGTTCTCGGGAGCAGAAGTAACCCCAGGACTAGGTTGTGGAGGTTACAAAATCACAATTCCCGTAGGCATTAATTCTGTGATATAAGAATCAGACCAGGTAAGCTCCCTTATCATCTGACAAAGGGAGAAATAGCTCAGATCCCTCCCGGGGACAGAGACACGATAGAGGTGAGGGCTTTCAGAAGTTAACAAATGCGGACATGGAAATTATTATCGATACTAGAATAAAAAGTGCTGATGATGAAATATATGACAAATTTCTTAAATCTTTTGAAAATTTCATCATTTTTAAAAGCTTTTCTCTTCCTGATCGTAAAATCGCAACCAGTAATTTTTGCCACCACCTCAGTAAATCACATATATTTAGTTTTTCAAAAAAAATGTTGTGACAAATGCTTTGAGCTCGTAATAAATGGAAGTGTTTATAAATTATCTTTGAACCTGCTTCTCCCTAGCATCCCCAAATTCAGAAGGAGTCCCAGTATATCAAGTACCTCTGCTGCGACGACGCAAGAACGCTCAACCAGTGGGTTATGGGAATTCGGATCGCCAAGGTGAGAGTGCGTCCCGACGTCCCCTGCCTGGAACGCGCCAGCCTCCTGACCTGGGTCCAGCTTTTGTGCCACTGCACAGCAGCTGACCACTCTTGGGTACAGCCACAGACATCATCCTGTTCACCTGCCCAGTGGGGTCTTTCACTAGGGGGAGTATAGAAACAAGGAGCTCTCCGGTGCCCTGAGAGTCAAGGGTTGACTTTCACGTTAGACTTTTCAGATATTTACTCACGGAGATTATTGCAAGCTTAGAGTGCAGTTAAGAAACACAAGATCTTAGCAGGGAGTGGTGGCACACACCTATAGTGACAGCTACTTGGGAGGCTGGGGTGGGAGGATCGCTTGAGCCCAGGAGTTTGAGGCTGCAGTGAGCTATGAGGATCCCTTCACTCCAGCCTGGGAGACAGAGCAAGACCTTGTTTTGGAAAAAAAAAAAGAAAAGAAACACAAAATGGAATGTACGATAGAGTCAGAAAACAACACATGCAATCTGAATTATGTGGCTAAAGCTCTCTAATGTGTGGGTAAAAGGATTAATGAACTCTGCTCATCTGGAAAATTATTGAACATGGGAAAAAACAATTTGTGGATATTTTTAATCAAAATACACCAAAGACCTGACTTGGTAGTCATGGAATATTCTTTTTTCTCAATATGTATATTGCAGTTAAGAGCAGAATTTAGGATAAATGGATTTGTTTCTCTCTCCCCTTGTGTCCCCTCTCTAGTATGGGAGGACACTCTATGACAACTACCAGCGGGCCATGGCGAGGGCTGGCCTTGCCTCTCGGTGGACAAGCCTGGGGACCGTCAACGCAGTGACACCAGCCCAGCCTTGCACAGGTACGAAGCAGGAGTAATTCCAACGTGTACTCAAAGCTCAGCGCTCGCGTTCAAAACACGTCCAATACATTCTTTAAGAACAGAACCTTGTAGACACCATTCAGAATATGTTCCTCTTCTGATGGTCTGGCTGACCCCACCCTACCCCCCCTACACACACCCCGTATCTGTTTTCTTGTAAGTGACCTTTGACAAAGCGTTGACCACTTTTTTCAGGATATGCTGGTGGCCAAGGTGCTGACCTCCAGTTTAGGGTGACTAGGGAGGTGTTTCTCATCGGAGCACAAATATTCCATGTGCCGAGGTTCCGATAGTACCCAGAAGCCTTCCCACCCAAGGGAGAGCTCACATCCTGGTGCCGTGCCTCGGTGACATCGTGGCTAGAGCCTTGCGCCCAATCTTGGAGGTCACATTGCGAGGGAAGCATAACAGCAACTTGTCTGTACTTTTAAGAAGGAGAACAGGACACCGAGGGATGCAGCGGGGACTATTTCTGGTTCTTACAGCAGCCCTGCAAAATCTAGATCCTGATCCCCACTCCACAGCAGAGGGCACTGCAGGTGAGAGAAGTATCTAGTACCTTCTACGTGGCCGAGCTGGGATTCAAGCAGATCGTGTTTCTGATAAATAGTGGTTGAAAGAACTGGAGCCATTTGCGGCAGAAGAGTTCTGATCATTGTTGCCCAGTGTTAAGGGACAGTCCTGTCAAGGCCAGTATATGTGTTCTCTGCTGTCTCAAAGGGAAAGACTGGCTGGAGAGTGTGGAAATCACAATAAGGTGCCTTTGACCCCACATGTAAAGCTGCTTTCATTAAGGCTTTGTCCTTGGGCCTCCTGGCCGGGGGCGCCAAGGGGGAGAGCCCAGGGGACAGCACCCCTTTCCCGGGCAGCAGTGGCTCCTCCGCCCTGCCGCAGGCTGGGGTGCTGGACCTGGATGAGAATGAGGATGACCTTGAGGTGTTCGGCAAGACAGAACAAAGTGACGGAGGGTGACCGAGCAGATGGCCAGTGTGGCGGGTTGAGACTGGGGCTGAGCAGGCACTGACCATGGCTGGGATGGCGGCCTTGGCCTGTGCGGTCAGAGCGGCGGGGACAGCGGGGCACGGATGCCTCACGGATGGACATGAACTCCTTCAGCCCCATGATGCCCACGTCCCCTCTGCCAATGACAAACCAAGTCAAGTTTGAAGATGAGCCAGACTTAAAGGATCTGTTCATCACAGTTGATGAACCCGAAAGCCATGTCACTGCAACTGACATTCTCATCACTTACAGGATGATTACTAGGACATCTCGTGGGGAGCTGGACTCCAGGGAATCTGAAGTCAGGAGACCTTACGAAGATTTCCTTTGGTCGCAGGGAGAGCTTGAAGAAGCACACCCCACTCTGATCGCTCCACCACGGCCAGGAAAGTTGACAGTAAGAGAAACGGCAGAATGCTGCAATGAGGACTGCACTGGGACACGCAGGAAGGCGTTACAGAAATTTTTGAACCGAACTGCTGATCATGCAACTTTAACATTTAGTGAAGCCTTCACAGTCTTCGTCACTGCACAAGCTTGGGGACTGTCGTCTCACAAGACGCAAGGGCCAAGATTGCCGAACAGGATGGGACAAACAGCTATTGCCTCCTCGATGAGAGGGGTTAAAAACCGCCCAGAGTTGTTCATGGAAATGAATAACTTTATTGAAATATTTAGCCAGAAAATAAATTTGATAGATGAAATAGCTCAGAGAATTTACAAGGAAGGAAGAGCATACCTTGATGAAATGAGAGAATGTGGCCCAATTTACATGCTGTGGTCAGCGTCAGATCTGGTTGATACTCTAGAAGAGTTGCCAGCTGCACTGACAAATGCTGCGAAGCCACTGAAACACGATGGTGTCTGGACTCTCAGACGCCCTGCTTCCGGTCGGACACAAGCACGTGTTTCGCAGTGAAAAGAAGAGACCAAATACAACCAGAACCGGATTCCAAAGTTGAAGTTTTGACCTAGAAAAAGGCAGATCTACTTACAGAAGAGATTGGAAAACTGGAAGATAAAGTAGAATGTGCTATTAAGGCCCTGAAAACAGATTGGGAAAGATGGACACAGAATGTGCAAAATGGTATCGAGTTAGCACTTACAGATGTGGCCGAGGGCAATGTCGCTGTTACAAACAGCCTCGCTACGTGGGACTCATTCCTCACGTCACAGACCCACCAGCACCTGGACAAAGACTCTGAAGATAAACTTCATCCGATTGAGGACTTTGTTTGATCTTTGGGGACAGCGTCTACCAGCCAAGGTTATTCTTTCTGGATCTGGCATGTCCTTTATAAAGTGGATGAGAAGTGTTTTTTTACTATCTGGAAAACTAACAACTTGAAAACCCAGGTATTCCAGGTCATTGATATGAATTTGGAGATATATATATATACACACATCATGTTTCCCCGAAAATGACCTACCCATAAAATAAGCCCTAGCAGGATTTCTAAGCATTTGCGCAATATAAGCCCTACCCTGAAAAGAAAATAAGACCTAGTGATGGGTGTGGCTACGCAGCGTATCTGCACAACCCATGCATTTCGTTGCGGAGCGGTAAAGAAGATGAACAGCCATTCTCATCTGCCCCATGAGAGCTCTATTGCTCGACATGAGAGATTGGGGCCAATGGTTCTAAAGGAAATAGAGTTGCAGGAAATTCAGGATGGAAATTGGGGTTTGGAGAGTTATGATGATGTTCCAGAAGAAGATGACTTAATTGTATTTGAATAAATGTGGATTGTTGTACCGTACTTAAAAAAAAATAACACATCCTCTGAAAATAAGCCCTAGGGTGTCTTCTTGAGGAAAAATAAATATAAGACTCTGTCTTATTTTCGGGGAAACACCGTATCTGTGGGGACTCAGTTTTAACAAAAACTGTTTTAATATGAAAAAAAAATGACACTTTCATTAAATGAGTCCCGTCTGGCTGCTCTGTGAACAGAGCTCCCCGAAGTGTTTAGGCCGAGTTGTTTTCATCAGAGCACTTGTTTCAATCTGTAACTATTCGATGTAGTCATCAACTGGCTTTTTGCCTGTTTCCCTCCACTCTTATCTGAAAAGGACAGAGAACATTTCTGCTTGTTCCAATGACTGCAGAAGGAATCCTAATTTTCTCAGTCCCCCAGCTTGCCGGGAAACGCCACTTGAAGTTCCTGAACTGTCAGGTGTCCCCTTCCCAAGACGGGGCCACCCTTTGGGACAAGGCGTTCTGGGATCGTCTGCAGCAGCTCTCCCGGGGACACCAGCCTCCTTTCCTGAGCTTGTTCTGGGGCAGATACGCAAGCTCAAGCCCTCACTGACAAGGGGTCGAGAAATGTGCCCAGTTTCTTCCTCTGGGCTGTTTCCAGAAAGCAGCATATGCCAAATCTCTTCTAAATCCAGCATTCCTGGGAGGACTCACAGAAGGTCATTAAAGGAATTTAATGAAGGTCATTAAATGGTCTTGAACCAGCTCCTTTTGTGGCCTCCACCCAGGACATCAAAATTAATTATGATTCATACCTTATGATTAGGTGCTCACTTCATAAATTCCGTGGGGAACTGATCTGACATCCCCTTTCGTGTAGACATGGTTTCATGTCTAGAAAAGAAAAATTCAGAATCATATTTAAGTATGACTCATATTTTGTTTTGTTTCCTTGACAACCTATTTTTCAGAGACATCTAATTTTTTTTTAAGACTCTGGATTGATGTTGACAGACACGGTCTGACCCAGGGAAAAACTGTGAGGTTCTAAGTTCTTTGATTTTGGGGAACTCGAAATCATAAGTATAGTGCTTTTTTACGTTCTCTGAGTCATTCTAGCAAATAATTAAACCTGAAGGGGCCCTGAATTTGAAGAGGGCTGATAAGAAGTATAGGTGGCCTGGGAACCCCACTTGTGGCAGGCTTCAGAAGTGGAGGCCAACTTATAGAGGTTGAGCGCTGAAATCTGTGGAGTCTGACACTAACCACAGGTGGTTCATGTCGGAATTGAATGACAGTCCACCCACCCTCCCAGCCAGGGCCTTGACTCTGTCGTGTCGCTGTGGAGTTGGGTGTTCTGTGGGACGCTGTTACAATAGGACCCCCGCGGAGCCCACACCCAGCCACCGGCAGCCTGCCCGTGAATTTCCCAGAGAAGGAGATACAGGAACGAGGAGCCATGGCAAATGAAACCATGGTCATGATTTGCTGGGCCAGTGGCCGTAACTCCAACTCCTGGCTCTCTGGTAGGACGGCCTAGAGTAACGTGGCTTGAACACAAAGCATGAAGTGGACAGCTCTCTCCCCCAAGTCTCAGCTTTAACACCAGCCTCAGCCAGGTGCGGATATAACACCAGTGACTTCAAGAAAGGGAGGGAGAGAAGAAGGAAGAGAGGGAGAAGGAAGGGAAGAAGGAAAAAAGGAAAGGAAGGGACCAGATGGCTGTTAAGCTAGTAAATCTGGAGGGCGGGAAAGAGAGAGGGTGGGAGGCTTCTCTAGGGTGAGTAGGGAGGTGGCAGGTCCCTTTCCTCCTGGAGGGCTCTACATAACAAGCCACATCCTAACCTGTGCCCCTCTGTCACCTCGTAATGCTTCCACGAGTGCTCCGGTGCCCTATCCTGACACCCACTGGTGTCCCCCACCCAGAGTTATCGCAGGCTGCACAGGTACAGGGCAAAGTCCCCGACAAGGCTGTCCTGACTCCAGATGCCAGCCACACTTTGGGGTTCCCAGGCCACCCCCACTTCTGACCTACTGGCTGTAAATTTGGGAGTTCCCTTAGTAGACAGGAAATTAACCCATCTTCTTGCTGCTACAGAGTCTTACTTAGCACAAATTCTTAGTTTCTGTCACTGCTGCAAGCCCTACGCTGAGATTTTAAAATAAACATACTGGGAGCCCTCCCTGCTTATTAATAAAATGCTTCAATGGGCTTCTTTTTTTTTTTTTTTTTTGAGACAGAGTCTCACTGTGTTGCTCAGGCTAGAGTGCCGTGGCGTCAGCCTAGCTCACAGCAACCTCAAACTCCTGGGCTCAGGCAATCCTCCTGCCTCAGCCTCCTGAGTAGCTGGGACTACAGGCATGTGCCACCATGCCCTGCTAATTTTTTCTATATATTTTTAGTTGGCCAATTAATTTCTTTCTATTTTTAGTAGAGACAGGGTCTCACTCTTGCTCAGGCTGGTTTTGAACTCCTAAGCTCAAGCAATCCGCCTGCCTCAGCCTCCCAGAGTTCTAGGATTACACGCATGATCATTGGGCTTCTAAAGGGGAAACAAATCCTCAGTTCAAGCTTTCTTTTCATTTATGCCTTAGAATTTATTACCACGAGCATCTGCTGTGTGGGATTTTAAACTCTAAAGAGCTACATCAGTAACTAGCTTGGAAGGAAGTAAAGATGAGCTTGAAAGGGACTGACATTTATTCTTCTCAGTTATACACATACATGAACACATACAGTGGTTGCATCTTAGGGTTGAAGAAATGATGCCATCATTTAAAATCCGGTTCTTGGCCAGGCGCGGTAGCTCATGCCTGTAATCTTGGCACTTTGGGAGGCCAAGGTGGGAGAATTGCTTGAGATCAGGAGTTCAAGACCAGCCTGAGCAAGAGCAAAATCCCCGTCTCTACTAAAAATAGAAAAATTAGCGGGGCATGGTGGCACACACCTGTAGTCCCAGCTACTTGGGAGGCTGAGGCAGGAGGATCACTTGAGCCCAGGAGTTTGAGGTTACTGTGATGCCGCTACACTCTAGCCTGGGCAACAGAGCAAGGTTTCATCTTGGGGAAAAAAAAATAAATTCAGTTCTTGCCAAATACTGTTATTGAAGCCTCTCTGTCTACACCAGAATTCATGTCACAAAACCAGTAGGGCTCTTGGGAAGTGTTTAAGGGACCTACGTCCATCCAAGGAGCCCAGGACAAATCAAACCATATGTCCTTCCAACACCCCTACCCCTCAAAATATAGTTCTTAGGGTGAACTTCAAGAATAGTCTTGGGAGAAAAACGTTCCTTGGGGTCAGAGGAGTTACTGGCTGATTGCACTTACTTGAACTTCGAGCCGTTTGGGGCACTAGTCGGGGAGCCCCCTTCACCCCTAAGAACTGTTCCCCTGAGTCATTGCCCAGCAGAGTGGACCTTAGGGACCTCACAGAATGGATCCCAACAAGAACTGAGCTGAGGAGTGCTACAGCGTTCACACTCCATCCCCTAGGGACATGCTGTGAAACCATTTGGTAGGGACGAGAGGTCCCATCTGATGCCTTATGAGCATCAGTCAGCAACTTTTCTCAGGGAATCTAGAATCCCTCTCTGCCCACCTCCTCCCCTTCCTCTTCTCCTGCCTTTCCTTCTCTCCACAGTTGAACTAGAGTCCTGGAGAAACGTGCAGAAGTAGGGAAGGTCGCTGGCTGTGGGACCGAAAACCACATGGGATTAGTGTATTTCTGCTAGGATTCCCCAAACTGCGAAAAACACGAGGCGGCATTGTTCTATTATATATCCAAAGTGTATACCAAGAAGTAATTTATTCTAGGAGGCCAAGACTGGAGGATTGCTCAAGGTGAGGAGTTCAAAACCAGCCTGAGCAAGAGCGAGACCCCGTCTCTAATAAAAATAGAAAGAAATTAA
>CAUYPO010003495.1:0-11663 GCA_963574435.1 Cheirogaleus major | reverse complement strand
TGGTGCTTGTTTTTCCATTCTTGAGATACTTCACTTAGTAGAATGGGTTCCAGCTCTATCCAGGAAAATACAAGAGGTGCTATATCACCATTGTTTCTTAAAGCTGAATAGTACTCCATGGTATATATATACCACATTTTATTAATCCACTCATGTATTGATGGGCACTTGGGTTGTTTCCACAACTTTGCAATTGTGAATTCAAACAGAGGTATTTAGAACAAGCACTCAAATTTACTTTCATAGCCTTCTCTCTTTAAAATATTCTCTCTTCCCCAGAGGTCACTATTATTTCATATTTGTCCAGATCATTTTTTTCCAAGACCTTATTCTAGGCATTTCCAACCTCTATCTAATTTTTAAATATAAAAGATAATTTAGGCCAGGCACTGTGGCTCACGCCTGTAATCCTAACACTCTGGGAGGCAGAGGTGGGTGGATTATTTGAGCTCAGGAGTTCGAGACCAGCCTGAGCAAGAGAGAGACCCCGTCTCTACTAAAAATGGAAAGAAATTAATTGGCCAACTAAAAATATATAGAAAAAATTAGTCGGGCATGGTGGCACATGCCTGTAGTCCCAGGTACTCAGGAGGCTGAGGCAGAAGGATTGTTTGAGCCCAAGAGTTGGAGGTTGCTGTGAGCTAGGCTGACGCCATGGCACTGTAGCCTGGGCAACAGAGTGAGACTCTTGTCTCAAAAAAAAAAAGATAATTTAACATAATGGGACATAACAAATGGGATTTTACCTTATATATAGTTTGCCACCTATTATTCTATAGGATGAATGCATCTTAATTTAACTTTTTTTCAAGTGAAAATTTAAGTTGCATTTTTTCCTAATACCAAATAGTATTGCAATAAATATCTTTATGCATGTACGTGTATATTTTCATGAAGCAGATGCCAGAAGTGAAATTGCTGAATTGAAAGATGTTTACATTTTAGATTCTGGTAGGTTCTTTCAATTTTACTGCAAGAAGTTGCTAATGTAGATTTTCACCATGATATGTCCAAGCTCTCACAGTAGTCATTTTTAAACCTATTTTATGATATAGATGCATTACTTTTATTTTTTTTAATTTTTAAAACATTGTTTCAGACTTTCAGAAAAGTTGAAAAAATATTACAAAGAATTTCTGTGTACCCTTCATCCAAATTTCCCAAATGATAATATTCTCTCATACCTGCTTTATTTTCCTTTCCATACTCTGTGTGCATGAGACTTTTTTTTTCGGAAATGTTTAAAATAAAGTTGTAGATGTGATGTCCCTTTACCTCTACACGCTTTAGTGCATTTCCTAAAAGACAATAACATTTTCTTTCATAATCACAGTAGCACAGCGTATCAATAGCAGGAAATTAACATTGACAAAATGCTAAAATCTAGAGACTTAATTTGGATTTGCCAATTGTCCCACTATTTTTGTTGTTATTTAGGATTCAATCCAGGACCACATGTTTCATTTAATTATCATGACATTGATTTCTTTAAAGTAGAGCCATGATCATAGCAATCTCCTACTCAAACAACTTTGATGCCTTGTGTTGCCCAATGAATTAAGTAAAAAATTCTCTCTTATATAAAATTCATAAAAAACTATCTGTATTAAATGTTTAACTTATCTTTGCAACGATTTCTTACACTACTACTCTTTTCACTTCCTAAACTCTAGTCAAACTGATTTTGACCATTTTATATAACATTTACCAGTGATGGGAGTACTGAGTTCAGCCAGTCCCTTTTCTTTGAGGTAAGTGGTTAATTTTGTTTCACTATTTCTTTTAAGTGGATCAGGCTTGATGTCAAGTGTCTTCAAGTACTCATTTTAACTAATATGTATTTATTCAATATTAAGTGGGTTTTTTTGTTGATACAAAATAGATGTACATATTTTTGACTACATGTGATAATTTGGCACATCCATTTAATCAAATTAGGATAATTGGGATATCCATCACCATAAATATTTATCTTTTTTTAATACTAGGAATATTCAAATTGTTGTCTTCTAGCTAATTTGAAAGATACAATAGATTAATGTTAACTACAGTTACCCTACTGATCTGTGGAACATCAGGTCTTATTTCTTCTATCTGACAGTATAGGTGTACTCATTAACCTTTCTTCATCCACTGCCCCCTGCCCCGCACCTTCCCAGCCTCTAATAACCACCAATCTACTCTCTGTCTTCATCACATCCACTTTTTTAGCTCCTACAAGTGAATGAGAACATGGGATATATTTTAGTCATATGGTTACATCTTTAGCGAATAATGAATTTAAAATATTTTCCGTTACACATGTAGTGCTCAAATGAAGCTTCTCTAAAAACAACTCAGTTATTACCTATACTGAAATAAATAGTTGGACATAAAATTTTAAAGTGCCGAGCCTAAAAAAAGAAATAGCTTGAAATCTTGTTTATAGCCTTTACTCAGTGCTTACTTGATAGGATATTATTCTCTTACTTTAGAACAGCAGATTTATTCAAATTATGTTTCAAATTAATTGCATATGCTTATGCTATATATCAGTAGTTTAGCATTCACTCCCATTTTTCTAATGAAGCTAGTCTTAACCTTTTAAGAGGTTAGGCCAGGGTCAAGTTCTTTCAAAGCATATGCCACATCACTGGAGGAAGAATGCTTTACAGACTTTCATGTGATTAATATTAATGGAAAATAGGGATGCCATACTCAAGATTGGTTACCCTCTTAGGGTGTGTATGTACGCATAGGCATAAATGTGATATTTTATACTTCAATGCACTTTGCATTCTCTCTCTCTCTATGTATATATACTCTATGTGTGCATTTATATTATTTTATTATGTCCTTATCCAGCAAGAACAAGGAGAAAGTTTATGGATTCTGTTCTAGCTGGGTTTTCTATAATCCAAACAATAAGGGCATTTTCACCCTATATCATTCCAAATTTCTCAAATCTCACATATCACACACAAAACAGTTCTTTCTAAGCCCTCTAAGAAAATACTAAACAAAAAATTGTAAATTAGTAAATGTTTATTGGATACTTAATGTTAAAGGTCTGTGTTAACCAAAAACTGTAAAGATGAATAAAAGAGCTTCCACTCTTAAATGATATAAAGTTAATCATGTAAGAAGGAAAGATATGCTAAATGTACAAATCACTGTAATACAAATAAGAATATAATACATAATATTAAAAAACATAAGGAACAAAGTCATTGTCTAAAAGACCTGTCTTGAAGAATAAATAAGAAATATTTTAATATGGCTAAATAAAGGCCATTTTACATCACAGAATTTTGAAGGCAGAAGTTTATTAAAAGGAAGAAAAATTATGAATTGTAAAATGCAGAAACATTGCAACGAAAAATCTTAGAGTGCTATTTGAATTTTATTTCCTAGTTAACATTGTTGAGGAAATAATGAGCAGTAAAGTGAGTTTTCCTTAGCTGATGAGGTAATGCACTTTAGCTAATGTTTGTTTCCTGACTAAATCCCACATCTGATCTTAATCCTATAACTTGAAACAATTGTCAGTAAATCTCAATTTGCAGCCTGAGGCAATTGCAGTTCAATTAATATCATTGACAGTGATTTGGCCAAAAGGAGGGTAGAGCCCCCTATGGTTTAGCAAGAATTGCAGTCAAACTATAGGTCCTTTAGCAATTACCTCACTGAATAGAGATTTCATTAGTCAATTAGCATTGCCTCGCCCTATCCCATTGATGACACATAACAGAAACCTCTTTTTGTGAAATGGTAAACAAGATAAAGAGGCAAAGGATTTTAGCCTTTGAAAAGCTCAGCTCAGTTTATTGTATGTTCCCATGGGATGTTCTTTTAAGTGTTAGAGTTGGAAATGAAGCAGGAGGAAAACAGCATTTAACAATAATAAATACCTGTCTGCTTCTCTTTGAAGACTACAACCTCACACCATACAGCTTCTGGAATTCTCCTTCTTAAAACATGAATTTGGCACACAACTGAATTGTATCTCCTTGCTTTAATAACAAACTCCAGCATTTTTCATAAGTCTAAGTCAGAATCTGCAGGCTTGTCAGCTGTAAAGATGATCTTTAGCTTATTAACTGAGAGAATATTATGTGGAACTCATTAAGAAGGAATGACTAATAAATTCTGCCTCAGACTATTATAAAGCCTCTTTCTAAACACAGCTGCACTTTTCTGGTTCATTCATTTGTAGGCTCAAAGGCCCTTTCATTCAAAAATCAGTAGTTTCCAATCTGTCCACTGGCATTTTAGAAGCTTTCAAACTTTTAGATGAATTAATTTAAATGTCCAAATATGTGAGGATTCCTAAGGCATATATGTGGAACACGCACCATTACAAAATAAAATAAGGGTCTAAACTAGGCCAAAAGCTGTTATCACATATAAACATGGAGAGAGGTAGGAGAAGTTAGTAGAAAGAACTTGAATTGAAAGTAATAGTACTTGGGTTATAGTTCTGAATTTGCCAATTAAACCCTACAAACCTTTCCAGAGAATCTTTCTTTTATTCAGTTACCTTATTTTTAAAGAGGGAATAGACAATAATATAAAAATTATCAAATACAATGTGTAAATCTGTCTATTACAGTGATTGAAAGAGAGGACTTGGAAACAGTCTAGGCTAGGGCCTCACTTACTAGTTGTGTAAATCTTGGCAAGTTGTTTTACTTCTGGGAGCCTCAGTTTCCTCGCTTATAAAAACATGGGTAATAATGACAACCTCATAATATTACTGTGAGAATTAAATGTATTATTATATATGTAAAGTACCCAGGAGAGTTCCTGGTATAGAATAAATGTGCAATAAATTATGCTTATTGTGGTTCTCATCTAGTTTTATCTCTTACTACTACTACTATTTCTAGCACTAAAACTGCTACTAATGACATTTAATTTTTTCAAAATTTCTTTATTAAAATAATATTAGGCTAAAAAATATACTGACATTTTGACAACAGATGTATATTATTTTTGCCTATAAGGTATTTTAGCATTCATTTTCATTGATATCAATTTAGAATATAAAATAATTAGAGGGAACTATAAAATGCATATTAAGATATTCTTGGAATGAGTAATGGAGTCTTTGGAATATTTATCTAGAGTCCACAATTAAATATTAGGTATAGGTAAGGCAATATAATAATGATAAAAATTCATAATCTACATATGTAAGGGTCATATTTTATATCCTATCAAAAGAAAAATGCAAATAAATGAGAATACTTCTGAATTTTTGACTGAAAGAATAAGGAGAATGGTTTCTTGGGTATGTTAACCATACAATACAAATTGAGCTCAGTCTCTTATAATTCATGCACATATGATACTAATAAAAGATAATTAATGCTCATAATGATTATCTTGGAAAACTGCAGGATTCTGAATTTCTTTTTGAAACATAGAAGGATTATTAAATTATGTTAAATAGAATTGTAATGCTGATATATTTTATTATATTTTAATTCTTTGGAGTTTGTTAATCCAACTACTAAACATAATGGTTATTCTCAATCATAATATCCAATTAACCTCATTCTGTATAAATGATAATGTGTTGCATTCTGAACTCGTACTTAAAATCTTTGAGGCCAACCTCTAACTAATAAAATTATATTTAGCTCTCCTTAAGGCAATATATTTTTATTATAGCCACAGTATTTATCCATTTATTGAAGAAGAATTTGTTAAACACTAGACAGATGACAGGTATAATGCTGGGCAGATACTACAGTAAAGTTAAACTACTAAATTCTTAAGTTTCAATCACATATACACTTTGATGGAGGAAATATGGGAAGAGAGTATCATAACTTCAAGAATAGAAAAAGAATGGGTAGTATGAAAATACTGCAAGGCTTTGTCTCATTACTTAAATACTTAGGGTCTTTAAAAGGCTCTTTGAAGCCATCAGATGTTTCTTTTTCACAAAGGGAAACTTAGTTGAACAAAGTTTGAAATGCACAACAAAGGATAATTCATAAAAAATGAGACAAGCCTCAAAAGATATGGGAGAATTATTAATGAAAGATATCATTAAAAATATATTTCCTAAGTATAATTTAATCACTTTCAGTAAAGAGTATCAAATAATAACTGATACAAATCATTTTACTGGTACTATGGAAAATGTTCTTGAAATTTGACTTAATGTACATTAACCTCTTAACTTTTAACGTGTAGATAGAATACATTTATTTGCCCCCTTTATTTACTATTCTACCTACAAAACAAGTTAGATTAAGGTGGTAGAGGTGAACATATATGTATTTATATATGTATATGTGTGGGTATATTTGTATACATAGATGTGCGTATATATACATACACATAGTACAATAATATTAATTGATACTCTATTTGCAACTAAGGCATACTATATTTTTGCCCTTTTTGAAGTTCTGCAGGGTATCTATTTTATGTATATATGGAACAGTTTCACATTAAGGTTACATTAGGAACTCTTTGAGAGATTGCCTAGTTAAAGATCAAATAAAATAAGAGTGTGCTAATTGATACGAACCAGATGGCCCACAGAGAAAAACTTAGTCTCAACAGATTGTTCCATTTATTTATTTGTGTGTTTATTCATTTAAAAACACTCCCAATCTTGTATATATCCCAGGCTCATTCTTCCCCACCTCATAAAATGCCCTACACCCTCCCCTGACACTCCTTCATTCCATACATCAAGAACAACTTCTGTTTTCTACGTGCCCAACAGTTCTGGCAGGGAACATACCCAGTTGCCTCCCTAATCACCTAGTCTAGTTCTTTTAGATCTTTACAAAATTCGGCTAGATCTAACTCTTTCCACACAGGCTAGGTCACTCCAGTTCTCCAGGGGATTTTGAGACTTGAAGAATATCCTATCATTCATATATATATATTTCGGCATGTTTACAGGGAACAAATGTTTAGGTTACAAGTATTGCCTTTTCCCTTCCCGAGTCAGAGCTTCAAAAGCTTCATATCTCTGAGGTTTATGTATTCCATTCTCTCCTCTGCCTTTGCTGTGCTTAATCAGAACTCTCCAAAGAACTGTTCAAGTTAGATATCAAACTGTGAACTAGATATTAAACTGTGTCTATTTCAAGCAGTCTCTGTTTATTTTCCCTTACCATACATGGGTAATGGGACTTGAATTAGCATTTTTCTTGCTAATTAATAACGCTCCCAGATTATTTCTCTACCTATGCAAAACCCCTTTCTTTTGAAGATTGATCTGTCTTTCTTTGTTATCCTTTAAACATTGTGTGCGTGTGCGTGTGTGTCTGTTTGTATGAAAGAGGTGGGGGAGGAGAAAGAAAGAGGTGAGAGTAGAAAAAATCAGAAAAATGGTAAAGATGGTAATTACCCATTACAACATTAAGAATCAAATCACTTTAACTTTTTGTCATATTTGATTTAAATTTATTTTTGTTTTTTAACACGAAGAATATACAAAATACATTGCCTTACTTTTTAAAATTAGAACCTTAAAGATAAACCTGATGTTGCCATCACTTCCAATTGTTCATCTTGATTCTCTGCTATCATACCTGGAGGCATCAAGATATTTGTTTATAAAAATTATAATATTTGAAAGAAAAATATATATAAATATTAGTGTTTTTAAATTTACATAAATGATAAACCATATGTATTACTCAGAACATTAGGGTTTTTTGAGAACTAGTCACATAAACACCTATACTATTCCATCATATGCATGTATCACATTTTATTTAAGAATTAAGAATCTTTATATTATTTCAAAAAATTTTCATTATTTCAAACAAGGCTTCAATAAACATCCATGTGTATATCCCCTAGTATTTATGTAGGAGTGATTCTGTGTAGTAGATAACTCTAACTAGAATTCCTGTGTTAAAAGATACACACATCAGCAATTTAGAAAAAAATGATACTGTAAAATGTTTCCACAGGGTATCTATATAAATTCATACTCCCACCAAGACGCATGAGAGAAATCAATGCCCGTCCTTTATTCAGTAAGTAGTATAGTTAGACTATAACATTTAGAAATTTTGCCAAGCTAAAATATTGAAAACACTTATTGTCTTAACTTGGCAACTATTGACACGATGATATTGTTTTTCTCCCATAACCTATTATGTAGTTACTGAGTTAAAAGGTTTTCTAACTCGAAATAATACCTCTATTCCTGGGATAAACTGCGTTTGTCTGTGATGTATTATTTTTAGCATGCTTTTTATATTTAGTATAGTCATTTAAGAATTATGTAAAATTGCTGTATCTGTATTTAGAAATGAGATTGGCCAATCATGTCACTTTCCTATGTCATCTATGTTCTGTTTATGTATCAAGGTTACAGTGATCTCATAAAATGAGTTGGGTAACTTTCTGTGTCTTACTAAATTTTGGAAGAGAGTAAATAAGCCTGGAATTAATTTTTCTTTGAGTTTTCTAGAACTCACATAAAATACTCATAAAAAACTCAGTCTTAGGTCATTGAGGGTAGATTGGGAGACATTTATAATACTGGGTCTGTTTTTCAAAAAAATATTGATCTATTCAGAATTTTTCCTCTTGGAAAAATTTTGATAGTTCATATTTTCTCTAGAGAATTATCCATTTCATTTTGATTTTTAATTTATTAACAACATTGTACATGCAATAATGTCTTGTGTCATCTAAAATATTCATTATAATGTGTCACTTTTTATCTTAATGAGATTTACTCATGTTTTCTCTTTTTTTAAGCACATTTAAGGAGGCTTTCTCTTAGTCTTATCAAAGAATCAACTGAGTTTTTATTGATCAACTTTGATTTATTGTATGTGTGAGTTCAACTACATTCATTTCTCCTTTTATCTTCATCCTTTGGGTTTATTTTATTGTTCTTTCCTTAACAAATACTTCATCCATGTTTTTACAGTCATTCTTATTTTCCAATAAAAGCATTTAAAACTATAAATTCCCCTTTTAATATTGCTCCATGCCACACAATTGTATAGGCATTTTTGTTGAAGTTTAGTTATAAATACTTTGCAAATTTAATTTTTATTTATTCAGTGACCTGAAATTATTTAGGAATGTGGCATTTGGTATCCAAATTTGTGTAATATTTGGCTATCGTTTTGTTAGTGATACCAATTTTTTGGCTATCATTTTGTTATTGATTTCTTATTTTACTATCTGTGAAAACCTCCTTAAATGGTGAACATAATCTGTGAGAAAAATTCTTTAAAATTATGGATTTGTCATTTTCTCATCTGTTAGATTTGGCTCTGTATATTTTGAAGCTTTATAAATAGATATATAACTATGTATATAGATAATAGTGCATGTGTATGAGTATAAGACTGACATTTTACTGCTGGACCATTGCATTTATCTGTATGAATTTTGCTGTTTAGTTGATTTCATACTTTTCCTTTTTTATTCTGCATTTTATTTTTCCTAACATTAATATTATAACATAACTTTCCCTTTGTTAAAATTTTTACCTTTTTGGTGTTGTTTTGCATTAGGTACAACCCTGGTGAACTGCATATAACTATGTTGTATAAGTTATTTTAAAATCTAACTTGAACCCTCACCTAATCATAATAAAACATAAGGGAAAGTCAAATTAAGGGACATCATACAAAGACTTGACCATTAAACTTCAAAAGTCATGAAAAACAAGGAAAGCGTCACTGTTTGGAGGAAACTAAGAAGACATGATAATGAAATGCAATATAGTATCCTGCATGGGACTCTAAAAAGACATAAGTAAAAAACAAACAAACCAAAAAATAAATAAATAAAACACTTAAGGAATCAGAATAAATTTTGAAATTCAGTTAATATTGTGCTGATGTTAATGTCTTAGTTTTGATTGTTATACCATGGTTATGTAAGATGTTAACATTAGAGCAGTCTGGGTGAAAGATAATACAGGAACTCTGTATTTTCTTTGCAACTCTTTTGTAAATCTAAAATTATTTCAAATCAATGTTTAAAAATGTAATTTGAGTGTCTTTATAAATAGGCATGATTAACTTATTTATATTAATTGTTTTAAGTGATATATTGAACCTATTTCTGCCATTTTATGTAGCATGTTCTTACCATTCTCTCTCCCTCTCCCTGCTGTTTCTCTATTACTTTGATCAAGTTTTCTTGATTGTATTTTTTCTTCCCAGATAGACATCTATATATCACATTCTTTTTCTGTGAAATTTTTAACATGTAAATTTTTCTACAGTCTAAATGTATTTAATATCTCTATTCATTCTCTGAACAAAATAAAAATATTAACAAGTATTTTCCTTTTTCAACATTTCTCTCCCAACTCTGATATTTGCCTGAAATTTTAATTCTAGAATAAACTTTTATTATTGAAGTCAACAGTTATTCAGATTTGTCAATATATTTGATTGACTTTTGGCTTATCCTTTCCTCATATCCTACCTGTTTCTTCTTATTGAAATATGTTATTTAGAAATTTTTTAAAAATTATTTTATTTTTTAATTGAAAAATAAAAATTGTGTATATTTATTATGTGCAACATGATGTTTTGATATACGTTATACATTGTAGAATGACATAGTCGAGCTAATTAAAATCTCCTTTAGTGATTTTCAAAGTACAATACATTGTTATTAGCTATAGTCACTTTGTTGTAAAATAGATCTCTTGAACTTATTCCTCCTATCTAACTGAAAATTTCCACCTTTTGACCAGTATCTCTGCAACCCTCCTCCCCCAGCCTCTGGTAACCATCATTGTATTCTCTGCTTCTATAAGTTTAACATTTTTAGATTCCATATATAGTGGGATTAAGTGATATTTGTCTTTCAGTTAATTTAATATCCTCCAGGTTCATCCATGTTGTCACAAATGACAGGATTTCCATACCTTTTCAGGCTGAATAGTATTCCGTTGTGAATATATACCACGTTTTCTTTATCCATTAATTCATTGATAGATAAGTAGGTTGATTTCATATCTTGGCTATTGTGAATAATGCTGCAATGAACATGGAAGTGCAGGTATTTCTTTGACTTACTGATTTTATTTCCTTAGGTTATATACCCAGTAATGGAATTACTGGATCACACATAGTTCTATTTGAAATTTTTTGAAGAACTTCCATACTTTTTTCCATAATGACTGTACTAATCTACATTTCTACCAACAATGTACAAAGATTCTCTTTTCTTCACATTTTCACTAGCACTTATGTTTCATCATTTTGATAATAGCCTTTCTAATATGTGTGAGATTATATCTCATTGCAGTTTTAACTTGTATATCTCTGATGATTAGTGATATTGAGCATTTTTTTCATATACCTGTTGTTCGTTTGCATGTCTTCTTTTGAGAAATGTCTATTCAAGTCCTTTGCCCATTTTTTAATTGGGTTGTTTGTTTTCTTGTTACTGAGTTCCTTAGATATTAGTATTTAGGATATTAACCCCTTATTGCTTATAAATATTTTCTCCCATTCTGTAGGTTGTCTCTTCACTCTGTTGATGGTTTCCTTTGTTGTATAGAAGCTTTTTAGTTTGATGTAATCCCATTTGTCTGTTTTTGCTTTTGTTACCTGTTCTTTTAGGTTGATATCCACACAATTATTGTCTAATCCAATGTCATGGAGCTTTTCTCTTATGTTTTTTTTCTAGTAGTTTTACAGTCTCACTTCTTA
>CAUYPO010003494.1:0-18216 GCA_963574435.1 Cheirogaleus major | reverse complement strand
CAGGCAGCTTTAGGAAAATAACTATAATAACTCCTACTAAGGACTTGTTAAAAGGTCACAGATTTGTAGTAACTTATTAGCTGAATGTACACACTGCAACTGCAGAGATAAAAGTAAAAGCTTTTGGCTGTCGACTAAAGTCAACGCTTGGCTGTGCGCCATGGCTGTCGGTTAAAGTCAACACTCGAGTTCATCTGTGGCTGTCGACTATAGTCGACGCTGGGCTGTGCGCGTTCATTTGTGGCTGACAACTATAGGTGACGCTGGTACTGAAGTGGTTAAACTTGACAGAGGGAAATTAATAATAAGGGAGCCAAATATCAGATTCTCTTAAGCAACTCACATGTATGATCATAAACTCCTCAAAGGGATTGCAAAAAGGCTTGTATTCACAATAGCATGGAAAGGTTGGTCCCTTTTTGACATCTCGTTTTACAGAAGTAAGCATTAAAGTTAACTGATACGTTCAAGGGATTCAGAATGGGTGGAACTACACACTGGCTTCAGGCACTTCGATGACCTGTATAGAACTGACCCCTGGGATATATGTTCCCTCCTTGCCACATTATGGCCCTGACTCTCAACAGCTGCCATGCTAACTCCTCCTATCTTCCACAAGCTTGTTAGCTGTTCAAGTCATCAAACTACTGTTTATCTGCTACTGAAACAGGGCCTAAGGAAGAGCTAAATATCTCTTATCAAAATGGGGAGGCACTTACAGTGAAATGGAATGGCTGTGTCAGCAGTTTTTGCCTCCTCTGCTTGTTTCAGGTTCAGCAGGGTAGATGCAAACAGAGGGTTATTGATGAAATGCTTCATATAGTGCTTCTCACACTCCTCCTTGGACTTGGTGCACATCTGATTGGCTACATCTTGCCTAGAAGAGTACAGGAAAAAGGCAGTAGTGCTTTCATTTATACATAATAGTAAAAGCATCGTTTATTCTTTCCGTATTTTAAATCATCCATATAACATCTATACTGATACCTCCAAAACTGATATCATGACAATATTAGTGGAACAATGAGACTAACAAAACCTAGATTGGTGCAATTTGATGCTCTAAATCCTGCTATTTTAAGATACAGCAACAATCACTAAAAAGTTCTTTCCTTTCCACCAAAAGAAAGGAAGTTGACTAGAAAATCTGTAAATTTCCCTGTGAACCAGGCCCTAAGGAAAGAATTGCTATAAATCTAAGAAGACGCTTCAGAACATTCAAAATGTACATCAGCATAGTTTTATTTTTGCATAATGTTTTATAGTTTACAAAATGCTTCCCATAAACAAACCTTTCTTTACCAGAGCTCCTACAATATGCCAGGCACTGAGCTAGAAACATAGAAACATTCACAACATACTTAAGTTAATCCTAATATTATACTTGTGGAGTGGGTATTACTACTATCTCAATTTTTTTTTTTTTTTTTTTTGAGATAGGGTCTTACTCTGTTGCCCAGGCTAGAGTGCTGTGGCGTCAGCCTAGCTCACAGCAACCTCAAACTCCTGAGCTCAAGCGATCCTCCTGCCTCAGCCTCCCCAGTAGCTGGGACTACAGGCATGCATCACCATGCCCGGCTAACTTTTTCTATGTATATTTTTTTAGTTGGCCAATTCATTTCTTTCTATTTTTATAGTAGAGACGGGGTCTCGGTCTTGCTCAGGCTGGTTTCAAACTCCTGACCTTGACTCCTGACCTTGAGCGATCTACCTGCCTCGGCCTCCCAGAGTGCTAGGATACAGGCGTGAGCGACCGTGCCTGGCCTACTATCTCAATTTCAAAGAAGAAAAAATGACGCCAAAGGGACTAATAGACTTGCTCAAGAACACAAAGTTTGTAAGTGACAAAGCCAGAATTTACATTCAAGATCCCCAAATCCTAGCCAAGGTGACAGAGAAGTGGAGAGTCAGAAGTGAAATCTCTCAAAGTCCCCTTCTCAAACTCTGTCTTTCACAGCACTTCAGTTGTCCTTCTCCTAAGGCTCTGTACTTCTCACTGTGCTCTGCTTTGTGTACTTCAATCATCTGTATATATATTTTAATTCCCTTACTAGACTATAAGCTTCATGAGGGCCAGATGCATTCTTAATTGTTAACTCCTGCACCTCATCACCAAACTTATTGTCTTACCCATGGTGGATAGAGAAGCTATAGTCTTTTTTGTGGTCTTTGTTAAGAAGGAAAGAGGACAGGGAGGATTAGACTATTTTAGAAAGTTAGACTGGCAAGCAACGAATGAAAAACTAGGCCAAAGATGACAAGCAAGCTCCTCACAAGTGATCACTTTTCTACCTTCTCTGGTATTCTCCAATGTACACAATATTTCATGATGCTTAATAAATGCTGAATGAATGAATACAAGCAAAATGTGAACTGAACTAGGTCTTGTTCTTCAAGGCCCTCGACATAATGGAGGCAACATAGTGTATTCTGATGAACACCAGGAAAGATTATATACACTAGCAAGTCAGGGCAGGGAGGATTCAATTAAGAGTCCTTCATTAATAAGCCATGTAATCATGAGAAATCATTTTAACTCTCTAAGCTTCAGATTCTTTATGAACAAAATACATTTAATAATGCCTCTGTTGTCTAGTTCACAAAATAAAATCATCAGTGTGAAAGTGCTCCCAAAAGGTAAAAATGAAAGTGGTGGTATTACCCCTAAGGCAACAACGAGTGCTATTCAATTCTGCCAAGCTTGGAATAAAGTAGGTGTTTGAAAGCTAAAAACAGAGAATGCTATTAGGAAGTCTGTGAAACTTGAATCTTAGGTAAGCTATGATCATTTACCTCAAGTCTGATTCACTTAAATGACTAGGGCATCTGTAGCCAAGAAAAATTCATAAAATCAGAAGAGAGCAATAACTAATAAATCTAAACTTCTCCACTATTCAGAAGGGAACAACTAACCTTCCCATTGTTGTTACATCCAAAAGTGGTCCTTTCAAGCTGTTCAGTCATGGACCACTAAACATCCCATACCCCTGTGAAGCCTTTCAGGACTGGAATATAACATGCAGAGGGGAAGAGAACTTGTTTCTAAATCATGGGTCAACAGGAAAGCACCATATGCTTTCCCATTCTGAGGCTCCTCCCTTTATTTACCATTCAAAAGTAGCTTCTTCTCTGAACACACTAGAGCAGGGCAACTCTTAACACCAAGCTCTTACCAATTTCCAAAGCCACAGTCCATCACAGCTTCTAAAAGGGCCATTTCTTCTTGAGCAGTCCAGCTGGGGTCAAGAACAGGAAAATCTGAGGTCTAAAGAGAAAAAAGTTTTGTCTAAGAAGAGTAATAGAAAAGGAACCTAGGAACCCCAACTGTAGTACTAGTTTATAGCTAAACATTCGTCATTCTCATGGTATTGAGAAGTACCTAAAGTACGTTCTTATAAGTTGTCCACCTCTTCCCCCCTTATCTCTACCATTAGTTATAAGAGTCTCCAATAAAATGCCATGTGAATCATACAGAAATATATACTTTTTAAACTTAGCACAAAGGTAGAGATACATATTACAGTATGCTCCCACTTAGCTAAGAGGAAATACAAATATCTGTGTGTTTCTATTTTTTTAAATGGAAGAAAAAACAACACATAAAAAGAAAGGTTACCGATGGGAGGGAGAAAAACAATAGGGTGGAGAGGAGAGGACAGAGATACAGCTAGATCTCTCTGAATATTGTATGTAGATTTAACTTTGAAAACATAAATATCATACATAATTATTAAATTTTAGAATGATAAGAAATAAATACAAAATGTAACAAACTTGTGAACTGCACAGAAAGGAACTATTCAAAGTGATTTTAAAACACTGTAACTTTGCCAGGCATAGTGGAATGCACCTGTAGGTCCTAACTACCCAAGAGGTGAGGCAAGAGGACTGCTTGAGCCTAGGAGTTCAAGACCAGCCTGGAGAACACAGCAAGATCCTGTCTCTAAAGAATAAATAAACAAAAACAAAAATAAAATAAAATAAATAAAACTCTACAATTTGATTATATAGATCGCTAAGATATACCTTAAAAACAAAAGAAACTGCCAAAAAAACTTAAACTGTTTTCTGTAGTGCTGATATATTAATAGTTATTCTGAGACTACTGTAAGTGTACATATTAGGGTATATCAAATCAGTAATTATGTTGCCATCAATGGAAAGTGGAATTTTGGGATTGGGAAAAAGATACAAATGTAAGATCTATGAAGTTATGTAAAAAACTTTGTAGTCTTGGAATTGAACTGAAAGTTTTACTATAAACTCGTGATGTATTTTTCCTTAAAAGAAAAATAATTTCCTAACACCATTCATTGAAAAGGTCTGGAAACAACCACCAAGCCAGCAGCAGTAAGTGCTTCTAGTGCCCAGTTTGCAGTTCCTTTCCACTGAAAGGAACAAGGGCTCCGTAAAGAAAAGGCTGGATCCAGGTCTAGGTCAGGAAATGAACAAGACCAGACTGGAACATTTTGTTGTCATACTTGAAACAAAGAAGTTTTCAAAAACAGACTATAAAGGTCATGTCAAAAGGATACAGAAGCCAACTTGCAGAGGCTCCTACTAACCAAAAATGGAATATTTTGAGCATGAATAAGGATAATAACTGCAAAGAATCGAAACACATAAAAAATTTTAAATATCTGGAGGATGCTACATAATCAAGTCACATTTATTTGCAAAATTAGTAACTAAAGGGAAATAATCAGCATTTATCTTACCTTTCCTATACAAACTTTATTCAGGGTGATCACACAGATGATAATGAGAAGTTTATTTCTATAGAATTAAAAGGAGTGTTGGAATTTTTTTATTTATTTTTTATTTTTTTATTGATTGACAGAGTCTAGCTTTGTTGCCCTGGGTAGAGTGCAGTGACGTCATCGTAGCTCAATGCAACCCCAAATTCCTGGGCTCAAGCAATCCTCCTGGTCTCAGCCTCCCAAGTAGCTGGGATTACAGGCGTGTACCAAGATGCCTGGCTAATTTTTCTATTTTTAGTAAGGACGGGGTCTCACTCTTGCTCAGGCTGGTCTTAAACTCCTAAGCTCAAGCAATCCTCCTGCCTTGGCCTCCCAGAACACTAGGATTACAGGTGTGAACCACTGTGCCTGGCCAAAGGAGTATTAGAATTAAATGATCACTATTTTGCAATCCCTGATGAATTATGATCATAAATGGATCTCAAGGAGTCATTACATGTAACTACCAATTGACAGGAAACACAGAAGACAGAGGAACACATTAATCAGCAAAAATCAGACTACGGTAACATCTATAAGACAAATAACCCAGTTTTTAAAAATAAAACAAATTATAAGAAATGAGAGAGGAGCTCTCATTTCAGCTGAACGCGTGGAGGTGCCTAGAGGATGGTGTACCCACAAAAGTAAGCTCTGTGCCCCTTCCCACATATCTTGCCTTATGTATCTCTTACATCTAGCTGTTCACCTTTTTTTTTTTTTTTTTGAGACAGAGTATTGTTCTGTCACTGCATAGAGTACAGTGGCGTCATCATAGCTCACTGCAACCTCAAACTCCTGGGCTCAAGCGATCATCCTGCCTCAGCTTCCTGAGTAGCTGGGACTATAGGCACCCGCCACAAAACCCAGCTAATTTTTCTATTTTTAGTAGAGATGAGATCTTGCTCTTGCTCTTGCTCTTGCTGAGACTGGTCTCGAACTCCTGAGCTCAAGCAATCCTCCTGCCTCGGCCTCTCAGAGTGCTAGGATTATCGACGTGAGCCATCCTGCCCAGCTAGCGGTTCATCTTTTATTAATAACATCACCAGTGTTAAATCATGCTGATGTCATGTACCCCCGATATAATACAATGAGAAGACACTTCACCCCTGTGGTCATCCACCTAAACACCCATAAGCCAAATCTAATCATGATGAAATAGCAAATATATGAAGACAAAACTAAGGGACATTCTACAAAATACTCCTGACCTGTCAAGGCCATGAATAAAAAGGAAAACCTGAGAAACTGTCACAGATCGGAGGAAACTAAGGAAACATGATGATTAAATGCAAGGCAGGATCCTGAACTGGAGCCTGGAACAGAAAAGGACATTAGTAGAAAAACTGGAGAAGTCTGAATAAAATCTATAGTTTAGTTACTAGCATTGTAGCAATGTTCATTTCTTAGTTTTGACAAATGTATATTATAATGTAAGATGTTAACATTTGGGGAAGGGGGGGGATGGTATATACAAACATAATGAGTGAGATGTGCAACATTTAGGGGATGGTCATGCTTGAGGCTCTGCCTCAAGGGGGAAGGGGGACATGGGCAATATACATAACCGTAATATTTGTACCCTCATAATATGCTGAAATTAACAAAAAAAAAAAAAAACATTTGGGGAAGCAGAATGAAGGTTATACGGGAACTCTCTGTACTATATCTGCAACTTCTCTGTAAATCTAAAAATTATTCCAAAATTTAAAAAATTTTTTAAACAAATCAGCAAAAATAAAAAGACCATAAAAAAAAAAAAATGACAGAAAGAGAACCCATATAGAAGATACATAGAGGCAACTAATTGGAAAATTGGAATGTAGGAACCTTACTTGAATCTCAATTAAAACAAACTGCAAAAAGTAAAAAACAAAAACAAAAACATGCCACACCCACTAAAATAGCTAAAATGAAGGCCGGACGCAGTGGCTCATGCCTGTAATCCTAGTTCTCTGGGAGGCGGGAGGATTGTTCAAGGTCAGGAGTTCAAGAACAGCCTGAGCAAGAGTGAGACCCCATCTCTACTAAAAATAGAAATTAATTGGCAAACTAAAAAAAAAATTATATATGTATGTGTATGTATATATAAAAATATAAAAATTAGCCGGGCATGGTGGTGCATGCCTGTAGTCCCAGCTACTTGGGAGGCTGAGGCAGAAGGATTGCTCGAGCCCAGGAGTTTGAGGTTGCTGTGAGCTAGGCTGACGCCACGGCACTCTAGCCAGGGCAACAGAGTGAGACTCTGTCTCAAAAAAAAAAAAAGCTAAAATGAGTGAGACTGACAATGCCAGATATTGGCAAGCACAAGAAGCAATCGGAACTCTCACACATTGTTCGTAGAGGTGTAAAATGATACAACCACTTTGGAAAACTTTTCAGTCATTTCTTTAAAAGTTAAACAATCATTTACTCTGTGACCCAGCACCCAACAATTTCACTCCTGGGTATCCTAGGTATTTATCCAAGAAAAATGAAAATATATATACATAGATAGCCTTATTCAAGTATGTTCAGGCTGGGCACAATGGCTCATGCCTGTAATCCCAGCACCTTGGGAGGCCAAAGTGAGAGGCTCGCTTGAGGCCAGGAGTTCAAGACCAGCCTGGGCAACACAGCAAATAAAAAAATATCTCAAATAAAAAAACAAAAACAAAAACTAGGAGCACAGATGAACAAACTCTGTTATAATCACACAGAAGATTATTACTCCGTAACTAAAAGGAATGATTAGTAGCAAACATACAATTAATAAACACGACATAAATAAATCTCAAAAACAGAGTGAAAGAAACCCAAAACAAAAGAATACATACAGTATGATCCCATTTATATGCAGTTCTGGAATATGCAAAACCAATTTACATTGATAAAAATAACAAAAGTGATTGTTTCAGGAGTAGAAAAGGGGACACAGTTTTAAAAATTAAGCCTTTATGAGATGATTGGGGAAATGTAAAAAGTTACTAGCTTTACTTCCAGACCTAACAAAACATTTAAAGATGAAATGATATACTGTTTGGGAGATTCACTTCAAAATAATCTAGAGGGATGAAGGTTTAGATACAACAAGATTGGCCATGAGTTGATAATTTTAAGAACTAGTGATGGGTATATGGAAATTTATTTTACTATGTGTGGTAGTTGGTTACAATGACCTTCTAGAATTCATATCCTTGTGTGGTCCCTTCCCATTTAATATGGGCTGGAACTGTGGCTGCAACTGTGACTTGCTTACAAAGGCTTAGCAGCTTCCACTTTTGCACTCCCAAGCCACCAAGTAAAAAAAATCTAGCTTCCTTGCTGGAAATACCATGTAAAGAGGCCACATGAAGAGGGAGAGGTCCTAAGACTATGTGGAGAAGCACCAAGGTCTCAGGCAGGTAAGATGTTTCAGCTGGCTCCTAATCAATTCAAGCCACCCTAATGAGGTACCAGAGATGTGAGAAAAAAGCTTCTTGGACTTCCAGCCAAAGAATATCATGTGGAGCCAAGAGCCATCTTCACTGTTCCTGATCTGAATTCTAGACCCAAAAACGGTGGGAGATAATAAAATGGTTGTTATTTTAAGCAATGAAGTTTTGAGGTAGCTGTTACATAGCAATAGATAACCAAACGCCATTGCCTCTAGTGTAAATTTGAAATTCTCTATAATAAAAAGTTAAAAAAGAAAGTTGCCTGTAGTCCCAGTTACTTGGGAGTCAGAGGCAAGAGGATTGCTTGAGCCCAGGAGTTCAAGGCTACAGTGAGCTATGATCATAGCATTGTACTCTAGCTGAGCAATAGAGACATTGTATCTAAAAAAAATTTTTTTAATAAAATGAAATAAAAAAATAAAGTGACACAGGAGTCCTTTAGATTACACAGGAACTTGGAAATTGTTTTATCTTTTGTTAATGACAAAAAAAAAAACCCTATCATGATTTGTGAAATTACACTACCAATACTCAACACATTTTTATCTGAGCATGTATTAGGAATATGCCCAGCACATGAGATATTATGAGATCCAAGAGAGAAATTTCAGAGTCTACATTTATATTAAATTCATAATCTGGTAAGTACCATAGAGATATGTAAATATGACAACTCACACATTAGATGAAGAGACTATGTTATTACTAAAACTGTATATTAGAATATTAATTATCCTTCACCAAATTTACTGTGAGATAAGCAATAAAAATTTTCTATACCATGAAAAAAGGTATAAGGCAGTTTTACTTAACATTGAATCAGTATTACTGAACTCTTAGACACAACCTCAGCCCTACTGAACCAGAATCTCTAGGCAGAATTGCTAGGCAGACCCTAGAAATCTACATTTATAAGAAGCTCCCAGGTGATTCTCATGGACTAAAAGTTTAAAAATCACTGATATAAAGGGTGTGGCAGAAAGAGCTGCCTTGACTTGTTCAAGGTTCTAAGAATTATAAGACAAAAATAGGCACAGAATTCAGAAATCTTGATTAATGCACCACCTACCATAGTATGAGTAACTCCCAAAAATACAACACTGTGATATGACAAAAGTACTAAAAACCATTTAAAGTAATCTGAGGCTTCGAATGCAAAAAATCAAGTTTTTAGTGTCTTCATCATGTGTGGAAAGCCAAAATTTGGTCATCATTCCTACAGAAGGAAAGATTCACTGGGAATAAACTTGGCCAAAAAAGGAAGAATGTATTAGTAACCTCCAAAAGCTCCCCAAAGTAAAGGACAGAACTTTGAAATGTGTTTGTATGGGTGTTGAATATGTGAGAAAAAGATGATGTAATCAGAACTAAGTGGATTTGGAGTGAAACTTAGTGCTTTCAGCATTATGCAGAAGACACTATGCCCAGAATAGCTAAAGAATACTCATGGTCAGCTTTCATACAGTGAATAAGCATGACAATCAAACTACCCAAAGTATACTGAATTATCCCTTAAGGAATTATTTCACAATGTAAATGAATAAATTTGTATTCTGGCTCTAAACATTCTTGTATGAATTTGGAAAGAATAAACCAGCTTGACCGCACTCTCCTAACCCTTCATTCATTCTGCAATAAATAAAAGGGAAAAACATTTTTATTCCAGGCCTTATAATTAGTGAAGACATTCTTTAAAATACCAAAAGTATTCAGAGATGGGTAAAGGATGGCTAGCCAGTTAGCTCCCAAGAACTCTTACCAAGTAGCTCTTCTTTAATTCATTGTGGTCTAGAATCTGACTCTGCGTACTATAAGCCCAGAAACTCCTTTTAACAGGATCCCACAGATGATCAGGCTCAGAGAAGCTGATTCATCCTTTCTAAACTTTTAAGAGATTGAAGTAAATACACTACAGTGCTATAGTAGGCAGAACTCGAAAGATATTCTCCTCCACCTCCTAAGATTCTTGTCCCCTGATTATTCAAACACTAACTAGGTACTACTGTGAAGGGACTTTGCAAATAGAATTAAGGTTACTAATCAGCTCATTACCCTGGATTATCCACATGGGTCCAATGTAATCACATGAAAGCCCTTAAAAGAAGAGGAAGGCAAAAAAGTCACCCAGAGAGATTCAGCACAGTAAAGGTTAGAAAGATTCCCAGCATTTCATCAATGACTCTCAAGAACTTCCTATGCTACTGGCTTTGAGGCTGAAGGAAGAGGGCCAAGAGCCAGGGAATACAGGGAGCCTCTAGAAGCTGAGAACAAGTCCTGGCCAACAGTCAGTAAGGAAAACAGTGTTATCATTCCTACATCCTCAAGGCAGTGAATTCTGCCAACATCCTGAGCAAATCAAGCGGACTCTCCCCTAGTGTCTCCAGATAGGAGCCCAGGCTAGCCAACACCTTGATTTCAGCCTATGGAACCTGGAACAAATGAGCTGAACCTAATGGTCTTCTGACCTACAGAACTGTAAGATAAATTTATGTTATCTTAAGCCACTTAATTTTTGATAATTTGTTACAGAAGTAATAGAAAACTAATACAGATTAATCTATAATGTGAAATTATTACTATCAAGACAGCCAGCATTCTTTCTTGTAAGAAAAACTTCACAGGAGGCCAAATGTCAGAAAACTGCTTGGTAAACTAGGAGATTTAGTTATATGTTTAATATGCTTTGATAACTGACAAACCTATCTTAAAGTATACATACCTATCAAGCAGACTAGATATTCACTTTGGTTCATTAAACCACCTAGGGTTTGGAAGGATACTACCATCACTCTCATCCTTTCTTCAGAGGTGGCAATACACGCAATCAAATTATAGCCAAGTCTTGTTCTTGTTTATAAACCAGTCTGACTCTTCAGTGATTTTATGTATTAACTCATTGTGTTCATTTTATAACTTAATTCTCAGAGAGTAACTAATTTTCCCAAGGCAGAGGAATGGAGTGCCAGACATAAACTTCACCACTGCCCACATGAATCACATAAAAATACTATTAGCAAATAGGTACATTGGCTACATGTTTATCAAGAAGCCTAAAAAGCAGCATACCTCTTATCCTCATATCAATATCTCAAATAGTACTTCCTTTAAATACCTTCCAAATTTGAAACAAAAATCTGAGTACGTAAAAACTATTTTTGTACTTAAATACCTTAGCAGGTCCACAAAACCCTAAAACCCTTAGTGGATAATGACTACCAAATTCAGAAGAAAAAAGGTAAAGATGCTTGGAGATGAAGAAAAACTAATTCCCATTAGTTTTGAACATAAAATGAACATAAATTCCCAACAACTTCATCATTACCATTATTTCATAAGTATGATCACTTTGATGTTTCTTGTACTCAAATCCTCGAGTGAAACACTGCAAAGAAAGAAAAACTAAGTTACCAAAAGCTACTTTTAAAAAATGTTTTACTAAAGGATAGAAGAGAGTTTGTGTGTATTCTTGTGACAAGTTCTTTTTTTCTTTTGAGACTGGGTCTTGCTCTGTTGGCAAGGTTAAAATGTAGTGGCATCATCATAGCTCACTGCAACCTCAAATTCCTGGGCTCAAGCTATTCTCCTGCCTCAGCCTCCTGAGTAGCTGGAACTACAGGCATGTGCCACCACACCTGGCTAATTTTTCAATTTTTTGTAGAGCTGGGATCTTGCTGTTGCTCAGGCTGGTCTTAAACTCTCAGCCTCAAGCCAAGTGCTAGGATTACAGGTGTGAACCACTGCACCTGGCCTAGTGAAAAGTTTTTAAGAAGAATTCATTTAATCTTATCCACAGGTGCAAAGAATAGTATTTTCATCGTCACAGCTTTTCAGTGGCCCTCACAGAAAAAAGTCTGAAAAAAAAAAGACTTTCCTAGGACAACAACTTCTTGGATAAGAGCACGATCCCTGGAATCAGATTGCCTAAATTTGAATCCTGGTTCCGTACTTACCATATTTCAGCACTTTTAAGACATATTTTTTCATATTTTAAAACTCTGAAATCAAGATTCATCATATAATCGAAAGTATATGGCCAGGCACAGTGGCTCATGCCTGTAATCCTAGCATTCTGGGAGGCCGAGGTGGGAGGATCACTTGAGCTCAGGAGTTCAAGACCAACTTGAGCAAGAGCAAGATCCCATCTCTACTAAAAATAGAAAAAATTAGCTGGGCGTTATGGCATGTGCCAGTAGTCACAGCTACTTGGGAGGCTGAGGCAGGAGGATCGCTTGAGCCCAGGAGTTTGAGGTTGCTATGAGCTAGGCTGATGCCATGGCACTCTTGCCTGGGTAACAGAGCAAGACTCTATCTCAAAAAAAAAGTATATCACAACTTTCATTAGCCACTTTTACATTTTAACACTTCTGAAATTGGGATGCTTATAATCAATATTGTCTTGGATCTGATAAAACAGAGTATTTGCTGTGTGACCTTGAGCAAGTTATGTAACCTCTCTTGGAATGAGTTTCTTCATCTATAAAATGGATCTATAAAATGACCAATCATACTTCACAGGACTATAGTGATGATTTAAGGGTTAATTCATGTAAAGTACTCAAAATAGTGCCTGGCACAGAGTAAGCACTTATAATTAGCATTATTACTACCATTATTACCCACAAAATGGTTTGTTCCTTTGTCACCTGTACCTCACTCTTCAGCAAGACAACAGAGTCATCAAAAGGAATAATCTTCCAATTCTGTTTCCTATAATCTCAATACTTAAAATTTACTTACAAAAACAGTGTTAAGCATTAGGTTGACACACAGTTGTAGAATAAACAACAGTCTATATTATCCATCTCCTCTGTTCTCCAACTTTTCACTGGTAAAATGTGTAAGGGAAGATTGACTGGAAGGAACTGATTTAATAAGATGTGGTTCTCCTGAGCAATCTATAGTAGTCTCTGAATTATATATCATAAAACTAGACTAGCAGAGGCAAGCATTATTAAGTTACCTGCAAGCAGAGGAAAAAAGGAGGTGGCCCACATTCAGCACACTTGATGTAAGGCTCCATGAGGTAGGAGGAGCAGCCTCGGCAAGGTGGCTTATCAGAAGGATCACCTAGAACAAAGAGAAAACAAATACACCAGCTTCAAAATAACCTTATGATTATCTTGGCACAAAAGTGCAAAAAGGTAAAAATCTGCAAATGACCATGCAGGTATTGAGCTGCCTTGAAAAGTTCATGGGAACAAGATGAGCTCATCCCAAATAAGGAAAAGCAAAAATCATGCTTTTTATTAATACTTCAGGGCAGCATTGTTTCTTCCTATAGTGTACTCACTACTTTAAATAGCATTTAAGTAGGTATGGCTCTCCCAGAGAAATTTACAAACACACGTTTTTAAACTAGAAGTTTCATAATACTGGAAACTTATTTTTCCAGAAAGATAAAATGGACACATATCTACACAACACATATAGAGAGCAAATCTGACAAAATGTCAACAATTGCTGAAACTTGGTAGTAGGCATACAGATAATCACTATACTGTTCTTTCAACTTTCCTATAAATTTGAAAGTTTTCGTAAGTTGAGAAAAAAAAAGAAAACTCCTTCAAATATATGTCTTAGGATATACTTGATATGTGAGTTGGGATTTAGACCCAGGAAATCTTCCTCCCTTTCTCCCATGATAAACACAGAACATAAGCAGACCTTTTTCCAGTTACAAAGACAATAGTATCTCTCCAAAATATTAAGGCAAGGAGAATTATCCCAACTCCCTAAAGTCATAAAAATGCAGGTATATGTGTCCCAGATGCCTGAAACTCTGTCTCTCCAGAGTCAGGGCAACCTAAGAAAATTGTTCCCTATAATCAACCACAAGAGTCTAAGTAAAGAAAGTCTTTTAAGGTAGATGAACAGATCCAATTTGTTCAGCCCAGGGCAGGATTTCTCACATTATTTTATAGCATTTTCCTCCCTGAAGTCCAAGAAATACTCTTCTAGGCACTTTTCTCTCTTCCAAATGGTGACTATTATTCTGTTGTTTTTAAATAAAGACGTGGAGGAAAATAACAGAAAAGAAACGTACTCCTTCTGGCAGTAGCTTCAAATTAAATACAGGAAACAGCAGCTACTTCACTTCTTCCATTTTAACTTTTAACATGGAAGAACAAAAATTGTTTCATAGTAAGTACTAGATGCAGTTTTTATCAAATTACCCTCTTCTTCATTTCCCGTTAATGATATAAGCTTGCTTCTCCTTCCTCAAACTTTTCTCAAAAAAAAGCAGCAGCTACTGACCAGAGGTTTTAAACCCTTATGTCAAGACGCAATTATTTTGCAACAAAGTAATCCAACTTACAGTTCTTAAAATTTCAGACAATAAAAGTATAAACAACATTATCCACTATTAACATTTTGAAAAATATTTTTCTGGCCTTCTATGTTTATGTGTAAATATTTAACAAAAGTGGGAAGCTATACATGATGTTTTGTACCTTATTTTTTTTACTTGACAATGTATTACGGACATCTATTCATGACAGTACACACAGATCTTGTTCTTTTTAATGGAAGAATAATATTCCATTGTATCATTTATCTAACCTAATGGTTCTCAACTACCCTCTTAGGGAGACATGTTAGAAATCTCAGAAGGTGCTTTTTTGTTGCCACAATGACTAAGAAGCACTACTGGTGCTGGCGTTGGTGGCTGAGCTCCTTGCTGCCCTTGGTAGCAGGAAATAAAGTAAAATTGGTTACACTTACATTTTTAAGCCCAAGAGCTATTTGCATCAGAATCAGTGGGAGGAGTTCTTTCAACTACAGATTTTTCCAGCCTTACCCTGGAGCAATCATGGTGAACTTACTTCAGTTTGTGCATGAAAATTGGGTTCATGTACTTGTCCCTATGGGATTTGTCACTGGATGCTATCTAGACAGAAAGAATGATGAAAAGCTAACTGCCTTCCGGAATAAGAGTATGTTATATAGAAGGGAATTGAGACCCAACGAAGAAGTTACCTGGAAATAAAAACTGGCTAAATTACAGAATGTTCACATTTTAAAAGTTATGAGAGAAATAAAAACATGTTTATTACTAAAAAAAAAAACAAAAAAGCACTACTGGTATTTTGCAGGCAGGGACTAGGGATTCTAGATATCCTGCAATGCTGAAGACATTCCTAAACAACAAAAATTGACCTGTGTCCTGCACAACTTTCAAATGTCCCATTAGACATTCAGGTAGATGAAAAACCTCATAATTACATGACCTAGAACCTAATTCCGTATTATATAGAGAGCAAAATATTTTTGACAGTTTTAATATACACTGAAATTTCCAGTAAGGCAATTTACATGTTATCCTAGAGGAGAGATTGTATTTTATTTTGTTCAGAACTTTACCAGGAGTTACTCAAGCTTGTGGTATTTCTTAATCACCAATACAACTGAATCATTCTGCATTTATAATTGTAAGATGCACAGTGATTCAACATATGGGTAGAAGCATTTGGCTGCTTAAGTCATTATGTCTTCTATCGCAATAATGTATAAACATATTGAGATACACATTTTATTTTCGAATTGCATCACTTCATTATAAATTCTCTTTTATTTATCCCTTTTATTATAGTTAGGGAATTATTATTTTTATTTTTTCAAATCATGTACATTATCTATGTATTTCATTTCCAAATAGTAAAAAAGGATTTTAAAATATTACAAAAAGATTGCCAGGGACGGTGGCTCATGCCTCTAGCCCTAGCTACTATACTTGGGAAGCTGAAGTGGGAAGCTAGCTTTAGCCCATGAGTTGGAGGCTGCAGTGAGGTATGACTGCACCAATGTACTCCAGCCTGGGCAACAGAACAAGACTCCATTTCTAAAAATAAATAAAAAATATGTGTATTATAAAAAGCAATCACTAGGTCTCATAAAGTTGAAGACAACTCATCTAACCAGTTCCCTACTGGTGGGCGTGTATGTTGTTTCCACTTTTTCACTATTATAAAGAACGCTGAGATCTTTTTATGTACAACATTTCACGCCTATTCCTCAGGAAATATTAAAACTAGACTTGTTGTGTGTACAGGAAGTTGCTGAGGTTTTTGATACCTAGAACCCAACTGTCCTTCAAAAAGGTATTTCAGAATTTTTCTATAATCTAGGATAGAGAAAGGCTTTTTACTACCATCATTCAAAATCCAGAGGCAACAAACGGTTAATAAATTTGACTACATTAAAAAAAATTCTTTTTTGGCAAAAACACCATAAACAAAGTAAAAAATCAAGTAAACTAAAAGAAAATATTTGCAAACATATCAGAGATAAAAGGCTGAAATCCTTACTATAAAAAGAACTTTTAAAAATTGAGAGAGAGAAAAAAAGACCAAAAATCCTGCAAAAGACACAAAGAAATAATTTGGGGGAAAAAAGAGAGACATAAAAATGAGGGCCAGGCACGGCAGCTCACACCTGTAAGCCCAGCACTTTGGGAGGCTGAGGTGGGAGGACTGCTTGAGCCCAGGAGTTCAAGACCAGCCTGGGTAACATACCAAGAGCCCTATCTCTTAAAAAAAAAAAAAAAAAAAAATTAGCCAGGTATGGTGGTGCACATCTGCAGTCCTAGATACTGAGAAGGCTAAGGTGGCAAAATAGCTTGAGCCCAGTAGCTCAAGGTCACAGTGAGTGAGCTGTGATTGTGCCACTGCACTCCAGGCTGGGTAATAGAACCTGTTGAGATCCTGTCTCTATTTTAAAAAGGACTTAGATATGAAAAAATGTTTAGCTTCACCCATAAAAAGAGAAATAAAAGTTAAAACTATACTGAGATATAATTTCTCACCCATCAGATACGCAAAAATTCCAAAGCTTGACGATAAACTTTCTTACTTGGGATGTGGGGAACTAGGCACTCATATATATTGCTGGTGGGAATGCAAAATGGTACAACTCCTACAGAAGAGATTTAGCAGCATCTAAACAAAACTATACACGCTTTTATCTTTTGACCTAGCAATCTCGCTTCTAGGAATTTACCCTGAATATACACCTCCAAAAATACAAAGATATATATCTCCAAGGTTATGCATTGAAATACTATTTATAATTGCAAAATACTTAGATGTCTAAGCATTAGCAAATGTTTGAAGAAACTAATGGTACATCCACACAGTGGAGTACTATGCAACTATAAAAAAGAATAGGGATAATTTTTATAAACTAATATAGTATTTCCAGGAAATAGTGTTAAGTGGAAAAAAAAGTGCAAAAGAGCATATATAGTATGCTATCTTTCCTATAAGAAATGAGAGAATATTTAAAAACTATGGCCTCTTATCTTTGCAAAAAGAATTAAGGGACAGATAAACCAGAAACAATGAACTTGGATAACTATTAATACAAGGAGTTGGGGAAGGGGTATTGGAATGAAGGGGAAGAGATACAGGAGGGAATCACACTTCTCCAAATACATCTTTTTGCAGAGTTTTGATTTTTAGAACCACATTTATGCTCTGCATATTAAAAAATAAAATTAAATCAGTAAAGATGGGAAAGGAAAACTGCAAGCAAAATGAAACAGAAGCACCCAATAAATAGTATGTCAGAACAATACTACAAACACATTGAAGAAGAAAAAAAAAATCACTCCAAGTAACTTATGAACATTTCACAATATACCTTCAGTATTGGGTGATATAGGAAAGGACTGCAAATAGATCCCGAGCTTCTGGAAGTAGGTCTGTTTTGCGTAGTGATATGTACGAAGTAATTCTGAAATAATTTTGGAAGACTGAACAAATGAGTAAATGTAAGGAATTAGGGACAAGAAAAAAAGCCTGGGAAGATAACTGAAGGTATCAATGTGAACTCATGACTTCTAAAAAGTACATGTACGCATACATAAATGTGTACACGAACAGGTATGTATTGTGTTTCCGCGAAAATAAGACAGGGTCTTATATTTATTTTTCCTCAAAAAGACACCCTAGGACTTATTTTCAGGGGATGTGTTATTTTTTTTAAGTACGGTACAACAATCTACATTTATTCAAATATAGTTAAGTCGTCGTCTTCTGGAACATCATCATAACTCTCCAAAC
>CAUYPO010003493.1:0-43146 GCA_963574435.1 Cheirogaleus major | reverse complement strand
ACCCCGTCTCTACTAAAAATAGAAAAAAAATTAGCCAGGCACGGTGGCACATGCCTGTAGTCCCAGCTACTCGGGAGGCTGAGGCAGGAGGATCGCTTGAGCCCAGGAGTTGGAGGTTGCTGTGAGCTAGGCTGACGCCACGGCACTCTAGCCTGGGCGACAGAGGGAGACTCTGTCTCAAAAAAAAAAAAAAAGTATCTCGTTAAAATCATATACACAGAGGAGCTGTGGCTCGATGGGAAATGACTAACAGTGGTCTCTCCAGCCCTGATTTGTAGTGGTTGTCGATTTCTGGCCAATTTCAAAATGTTAATGCCATGTCACCAAATTCCTGAAAAGTTAATCGGTTCTCACAAGCTGGTGTGAGCCAGCTTTGGTACACCACCGAAATGTGAAAAACACATGTACAATTCAAAGAATTGTTGTAAACAGGACCCATGTAAATCATCACTCAGATCTGGAAACAGGATGGTGTTAGCACCGCAGATACCTCCCCACCCCATTTCCTCCCTCCGCTCAATCTCTCGCTCCTTTCAGAGGTAGCTGCCATCTGACTTTTGCCATCATCATTTTTTTCTTTTTCTTTCTGTCTTTTTTTTTTTTTTTTTTTTTTTTAGGCAGAGTCTCACTCTGTCACCCAGGCTGGAGTGCAGTGGCACCATCATAGCTCACTGCAGCTTAGAACTACTGGGCTCAAGTGATCCTCCTGAGTAGCTGGGACTACAGGCACATGTGACCACATCTGGCTAATTTTTGTATTTTTTGTAGAGATGAGGTCTTGCTATGTTGCCCAGGTTGGTCTCCTACTCCTGGCCTCAAGTGATCCTCCCATCTTGACCTCCCAAAGTGCTGAGATTACAGGCGTGAGCCACCACACCTGGCCAACTATTTTAATATTACATATGTACATATGTTCACAGAGACACTATTCACAAGAGCCATAAGGTGACAGCAACCCAAATGTCCATCCACAGGTGAATAAACACAATGTGGCATATGCATTCAATGGAATACTATTCAGACATAAAAAGAAATAAACTCCTGACCCCTGCTATGATGTGAATGAGCCTCAAAAACATATGCTGAGTGAAAGAGGCGCATAAGCCCACATATTGTATTATTCTATTTATAAGACATGTCTGGAGCAGGCAAATCCGTAAGACAGAAGGCAGAGGGCCAGGGCGAGAAGACTGGCAGGTGACTGCTTAATTGGTATGATGTCTTTTAGGGGGATGAAAACGTTTTGGAACTAGATAGAGGTGGCAATTGCACAACATGGTGAATGTACAAAACGCAATGAATCATGTACTTTAAAATGCTTAATTTTATGTTATGTCAATTTCACTTCAATTTAAAAATACAGGCCGGGCGCGGCGGCTCACGCCTGTGATCCTAGCACTCTGGGAGGCCGAGGCGGGCAGATCGTTTGAGCTCAGGAGTTCAAGACCAGCCTGAGCAAGAGTGAGATCCCATCTCTACTATAAATAGAAAGAAATTACTTGGACAGCTAAAAATATATAGAAAAAATTAGCCGGGCATGGTGGCGCGTGCCTGTAGTCCCAGCTACTTGGGAGGCTGAGGCAGGAGGATTGCTTGAGCCCAGGAGTTGGAGGTTGCTGTGAGCTAGGCTGACACCATGGCACTCTAGCCCGGGCAACAGAGTGAGACTCTGTCTCAAAAAAAAAAAAAAAAAAGATACAGCAACAAGGGCTCTAGTAATGGGCAGGCATGGGTTTGAATTCCGGCTCTGCCTCTTTCTCACTGTGTGACCCTAGATAAGTCACTTAACCTTCCTATGCCTTTGTTTCCTCACCAGCAACAGGGGAAGAGTCATCGAGCTAGTGAAATTCTTATGACAGTCTCTGGCTTATGAAGTAGGTGCTGTTTAAATGTTATTTCTGCTAGACGCATTCCCTTTGGATTAAAACTTTATCCCTTTGTCCTTTTCCTTGTCACAAATTCCTGGCCCCAGTTACCCTCTGTCGGTGTCACAGGCCAAGGCCAATGTTCCAGAGGCAGAGGTCACTTCTGATTATGCCGCTTCGAAAGGGCTGATGAATAATACACTCTTTTCCTCTGCATCTTCTCCACAAAACTCCTCAAGGGACGTACCCTTCTGCCCTGGCCTGGGGGTGGTGAACAACAAATATGCAGGAAGTATTCACTGCCTGATTTAACTGATGTGTCCAAACCCAGAAGCTTTTTCTTTTTCTTTTTTTCTTTGAGACAGAGTCTGGCTCTGCTGCCCAGGCTAGAGTGCTGTGGTATCATCATAGCTCACGGCAACCTCCAACTCCTGGGCTCCAACGATCCTCCTGCCTCAGCCTCCTGAGTAGCTGGAACTACAGGTGCCACCATGCCCGGCTCAATTTTCTATTTTTAGTAGAGACGGGGTCTTGCTCTTGCTTAGGCTGGTCTTGAACTGAGCTCAAGCGATCCTCCCGCCTCGGCCTCCCAAAGTGTTGGGATTACAGGCGTGAGCCACCGCGCTCGGCCCAGCATAATGTTCTTAAGGTTCATCCCTGCTGTAGCATGCGCCAGGATTTCATTTAAAGTTAGCATGTTTTTAAAACCACAATGTAAATGAAAAAATGAAATAAAAAAGATAAATATGTAATAAAAAATTAAGGAATAAAAAATAAATAAAGTTAGCGTGTTTTACACATTCTTCCACACTGTGCTTTTTCTCCCACTTACCAACAAATGCTAGAGATCACCCCCTATTCAAACTCTCTAAGCATCCTTGTTATCCTATTTTATTTGTATTTTTTACAGCTGCATCGCATTCTGTTGTTTAAATGCCCCATAGTTCATCTCACTCCCAGAGACAAACATTTTTTTCATCTGTTTGCTCTTAGGCGAACACTGCAGTGAAGAACTTTGTACAAACCTCATTTCACACATAGGCAAGTGTCTCTGTGGATAAATTCCCAAAAGTGGGATTTCTGGCTCAAAAACTGTGTGCATTTGCAATTTTTACAGATATTGCCAATTTTTTCCCTTCAGGGGTTGGATAAATTAACACTCCCTCTAGCAATGAATATGAGTCCTGTTTCCTTGTAGCCTTACCAACAGAGGGTATTGTCAAACTTTGGATTTTTGCCAATATGACAGGTGAAAAACAGTATCTCAGAGTAGAGAAAAATTTGCATTTTCCTTACCACAAGCAAGGCAGAGCAAAGTCCCATGTGCTCAAAAGCTCTTAGTTTTCTCTGTATTCTCTGGTCACCTCCCTTGCCTATTATATATTTAGGTGGTTGATCTTTTTCTTCTTGATTTTATAGAAGATTGATTGATCGACTGACTTATAGAGCCAGTACCAGGAGTAAGGAGTTCTTTATATATTAAGGAAATTTGCCATGTGGTTACGAAATGAGTTGTAAATATTTTCCCCCAGTTTTTTTCTTTTCTTTTCTTTTCTTTTTTGAACAGCTAATTTCTATTTTTTTTATTTTATTTTTTTTAGTAGACACAAGGTCTCACTCTTGCCCAGGGTGGTCTCGAACTCCTGGCCTCGAGCTATCCTTCCACCTCAGCCTCCCAGAGTGCTAGGATTACAGTTGTGAGCCACTGCTCAACCACACCAGTTTTTCATTTGTCCAAGCTTCTTCTTTCTTTTCTTTTATTTTGTTCTTGGAGACACAGCAACCTCAAACTCCTGGGCTCAAGCGATCCTCCCGCCTCAGCCTCCCAGGGTGCTAGGATGACAGGCATGAGCCACCGCGCCCGGCCATCCAAATTTCTTTAATATTAATGCCCACTAACACTTATTAAGGACTTGATCCATGCCTGGTTTTAACTTTTTCTTTTTTCCTTTTTTTTTCTTTTTTTTAATTGGATATGCCTGGTTTTATGCTAAGTGATTTATACACACTATCTCATCTTCACTCTACTGATGACTTTTTACCTCTAAATACTACAGCTTGCATCTTTGAGAAATAAGAACATTTTCCTACATCATCACAATACCAATGTTTACAGGTATTCCTCAGTACCATTTTATACCGAGTGCGTATTCAAATTTCCCTGAGTCTCTGAAATGACGTTTTACAGTTGGTTAAAAGCAATGCTGGCCAGTGAAGCTTTCTCTGATGACAAAAATTTTTTATATCTGTATTTTCTAAAACAGTAGTCACTCGCTCCATGTGGCTATTGAGCATTTGAATTGTGTCTGGCACAAATGAGGAACTGAATTGTTAGTTTTAATTCTTTTTAGTTACTTGTAGTTTTAATAGCCACGTGTGGCCAGTGACTACTCTAGGGGACAGTGCCGTTTAGAACCTGGCTTCCTGACCCAAAGACATCTCCCCTATGCTCAGTATCCTCATTCCTCTCTTCCCACCTGGCCCTCGGCCTATTGCAATGTGGCATCGGGCCCCCAAATACCCCTAAACCCAGGTCCTGTCCAGCCCAGCCTTTCCCCAAACTCTGTCCCACTTTCAGAGGTCCACCCAGAACCCTCACGGGTGTAATTTCCACCCTCCATCCCAGATCTGGAATCTAGTACCTTTGCGAGCTTCTTCCATGTGTTCGCTGTGTGTTCCTGCACAGGTGGATGTCCTAGAATAACAGGATGTGTCATTTTGTATACTTGTTTGTTTCTTTTGTCCATCCGCACAAGTATGTTGTAATTTTCACAGCGGCATTATATTCTAGATCTTAGCATACTTTGTATACAGAGTAAACTAGGATACTCTGTATACTTTTAGCTTAGTGCTACATTGTTTCATTTTGGTTTTCCCAGTCAAAGCATCTATTAGCTTATTTCCTTCAGGCTCTGCCCAAGAAAAAGTTGCCTTTTAGTAGGGGGGAAAAAAAGACAGGTTGATACATGCCCCTGCAGATATACATGTGCCTGGAACATTTTCTTTAAAAGCCCAGGTATTAATATTTAGGGGATTGCCTATCAGGTTTTGTTTTTGTTTTTGAATCTCAGTTCATCCCTTTATTTCCCAACTCTTCCTTTAGTTAGGACGATGCAGGACTTCCAGGAGTCGATCTCCAAGATGGTCTTCGCTCATCAAAACTCTGCTTGTAACATATTTCACAAAACCTGTTTAGGGGAGTGTCCCCTGACACTAGATTCTATTTTATCCATGGATATACCTGCACAGCATTTATATATTTAAATTTTTTTCTTTTATGCTATCATGCACATAGTTTGAAAAGTTTGTTAGAAGAACCAGCCTGTTCGTCATTCTCTGCACTTCCTGTATAGTAAGTGGAACCATTCCAGCTTTTATGACCAATTGCCAGTGTCACAGAAGGACATCTTGTTTGCATTTCGTCGTGCCAAGTGTCAGATTCTTATTACGTGAATTGCCCACACATTAGTGGGTGGTTTTTACTTTCTTTTTCTCCAGCCTCCTCCTTTTTTTGTTTGGCATAACAGGGTAGAGACCTCTTTCCGCTGGGCTCAGGAGAGCAAGGTTGCAGTTTTTAAAAATGCTATAGCATCTCTCTTCATCAGTGCTACATTTTTTAAGAGCTACTTTGCTACTTTCACCAGTTGGTTTAGTATTCTGTCCCACCCAGCCTTATTTAAACTTTCTAGTCCCCCAGGGACAGACACCTACATTGCTTCTGACTGTCTGCCTTAATGAACATCCTTATCTGGTGCAAAACTTTCAATCAACATAAATACTTGCAGCAGGACTATGTAGGTCTCAGAGCTCCCAGTTTAACAAGGATGCAATAAGTGGCTTAAACGAAACACAATGTTTGCTTGTCTCAGCGAGCAGGCAGCCTGGGGACGTGGGGTCCTCGTTAGTTGCTTCCCTAGCCTCTAGAGGCAGTGGTTCGAGACTGGGGGTGTTGGTGGTTTTTTGTTTGTTTGTTCGTTTGTTTGTTTAGACAGTGTCTCATTCTGTTGTCCAGGCTAGAGTGCAGTGGCATCATTATAGTTCACAGCAACCTCAAACTCCTGGGCTCAAGCAATCCTCCCACCTCAGCCTCCTGAGTAGCTGGGACTACTGGCGTGAGCCACCACGCCCAGCTAATTTTTCTATTTTTTTGTAGAGACACTGTCTGGCTATGTTGCCCAGGCTGGTCTCAAACTCCTGGCTTCAAGCAAGCCCTACTCCTTTACAAGTCCCAATAGTGGATTTGTCAAAGAGACTGGGACAGCTGTCCCCGAGTATACCCTACCTTCTGGATTTGCCTGTTGCTTCTCGATGTTGTCATTTAACTTGTTCCTCTACCCCTTCTATTTCCTATAAACTGGAGGTTAGTTCAGGAGACTTGATCAGAGTCAGGCTTAACATCTTGGCGGCATGTGTCCTGAGAACTTCCTTGGGTCTGCTTGTGCCCCTGCTGTGATCGTCAGCATCACTGCGGCTAACGCTGGTGACGTCTTGCCTCCATGGTGACGTCCACTCCCCTACACCCAGCAAGCCCTTTGGCAGGTCACACTTGGGTGGCCCGCGAAGACCTTGTTTGCCAGCGTCCTCTAATCTTGTGTTTTATAGCACCCATACTTGATCACTGCCTAAATCGATGATTTTTTTTGGCTTTGCGAAATGGCAATTTCCTAATTCTCTCTTTCCTTCCACGTTTTTTAAATTTTCAGCTGGCATTCTCCTTGGGCTGTTTGGTGGCCTTGAAACTCAACTACTACTGGAAAGGCAAGACCATGCTTAATTCCTTCCTTGTAATTACCAATATTTCTAAGAAGGAGTTGGTTGAGAGCTGCTTCTGGTGGCATCATAAACGCATGTGTATTTTTTTAAACTTTTAAAAACTTGTCTTATTTATTTATCTCACTGCTTGTGTTTCCCTTACTAGGATGCAAAGTCAAGGGACTTGTTTTCTTCACTCTTACAGCCCAGACCCTGGCACCCAGGAAGTATAAAGTTGGTTGACTAGGAAACTGAAGCTCAGAGAGGTGGGGCCACTTTCTTGATGCCACACAGCAGAGCTGGAATTAGAACCCTGGGGCTCTGAGCCTTTGTTTTCTTTTTTTCTTTCTTCTCTACCCTCATAGGGATGAGGCGCAAAATTTAAGGGGCTGCCAAAAACCTCAGTAATAAAGAAAATTCATAGTTAAAAATATATGTATATAAAACACATATAAAGTGCACACATCTTGGATGAAGAGCTCAGTAAATCTGACATCTATACAGTTCCTCCTTTGGTATCCACAGGGGATTTGTTCCAGGACCCCTCGGGTACCCAAATCTGCAGATGCTCAAATCTCTTATATAGAGCATAGCGTTTGCATATATACTATCCACATTCGCCCGAATACTCTAAATCACCATTAGATATCACTTGTAATACCTAATACAAGTGCTATATAAATAGTTATAATGCTTTTAGTACTTTTATTCTTGTATTTTTATTTATTTCTCCAAATATTTTCGATTTGCTTGAATGCATGGATGAGGAACCTGCTGATACACAGAGGGCCGACTGTATACATAATGTGCAACCACCACCAGATAAAAACATACAGCATTCCTAGCCCCGACCTGTGTTTCCTGCCAGGGAAGGTTATACTGAATGTTTCTGATGAAAGACGTGTTCTCTGGGCTTGGCTGTGCACATCTTAAGGTTTTGGGACTTCTGGGATGTGGGGAAATGGGTGGGAGGTGGAGACAGGGCTTCTAGGTTCCCTTACTGACAACAAAGACCTCATGGCTGGTCCTGGGACCCTGATCTGTTTCACAGAAGTGGCAGGGGCAGACTGGCTTGCATTGCCAACTGGGATTTGTTCCTGGGGTGCCTCCTGCCTGGAAGTTTCATTAACTCTTGGGGGGACTTGTCAGCTGGCATTGCCAGGCAGACTGGGGCTGCTGCTACTTCTCTCCCATTGCAGGTCACACCCAGGGCACTGGAAAGTCCCATAAAGGGAGACAGGCTGCCTGGGCTGTCTGCCGCCTCCAGCTGCCTCTTTCTGGGAGTTGCTTCCCTGCTCTGAGCCTACATTTGCTCACCTGTCAAGTAGGGGGGAATGTTACACTTTGCTGGGTTTTTGGAAGGATTTCTCCATTCTCACTGACTGATGCTTTAACCAGATGTTCCTTCCCTTAGCTCTTTCCCTCTGCAATTCTCTCCACCTAAGCTTTGTCAGGTTCGCTTCTTCTCTCCCCACTCAGGCTCCTTCTAAGGGACCCCTCCTCAGATAACACTGGCTACAGGATCCTGGCACCCAGGAAGCATAAAGTTGGTTGACTAGGAAACAGAAGCTCAGAGAGGTGGGGCCACTTTCTCGATGCCACACAGCAGAGCTGGAATTGGAACCCTGGGGCTCTGAGCCTTTGTTTTCTTTTTTTCTTCCTTCTCCACCCTCATAGGGATGAAGGTGCAAAATTAAGCGGGTGCCAAAAAACTCAGTAATCAAGACAATTCATATTTAAAAAATAAAAATTAATGCAAGAACTACCAAAAAAATAAAAATATTAATTTTTTTTTAAAAAAAACACAAGATCTGACTCTGAGCTTGCATGATTCACCTCACCCTAATCCCGGTGCTGGCAGATCTTGTCTTTATTTAAAATTTTGATGTTTTGTTGGTCTTGGAATTCTCCCCCAATGAATCTTGATATTTAAAAAATATTGCATTAGAATACTATTTATGTTGATGACAGAGATTTTGCGCCCAAGGCGCTCACCCTAGTCTGGGCCCCACTTCTGTCCCTTCTGCTCCTCCTCCTGTGCCTGGGCGGTCCTCTGGGGAAACTGAGGCACAGAGAGTGTGTGGGGGAGGGTGCGGAGTCCTGCTGGGCGGCTCGAGCTCCCCCCGGCAAAGGCCAAAGGCCGGGCGTGACCTTTGCTTATCGCCCGCTGTGGAAGCCGCTAATTAAGTCCCCCGCCTTGGAGAGACCTTTCCCGCGGCAGCCGCACCGCCTGCGGGGCCGAGATAGCTGCGGTCGCCCAGCAGCTGTGACCTTTCCGGGCCCGCTGGGGCAGGGAGGACAGGACGTCGCGGCCGCGCTTTCGGGCCGGCCTAGGCGGGGGAGCGGGGGTCGCCGGGGCTAGGACCTGGACACGAGCCCGCCTCGGCTGCCCAGTCCGCCCAGCCCGGCAGCGCGCTGGGCAGTGGAAGAAGCGCTCCCAGTGACGTCATCGAACCTCGAGCCCAGCCTCAGCCGCTGACGTCACAGAGGGGCTGGGTAGCGTCACCGCATTCCTTCCCTGACGTCAGCGCGAGAGGCCAGAAACTGGTCCACCGACGGAGAGAGAAGTCGGAAGGCGGAGAGCTTTCCTTTCTCGCCTTTTTTATTCGGTAAGTCCTTTAAAGTACGTAGGAGCGGACTACAACTCCCGACTGGCCTTGCGTGGGGCGCGTGCGCACGACCTCCGGCTAGAGAGCGCGGCAATCCTTTGGGTAGATTGACGTCCCTTCAGTCGAACCAGAAGGCAGGTTTTACAGCCGCCAACCAATCCCAGCCTCACATATCCCACCTCTTTATTCTTAGCCTGCTGCTTCCTTGTGGGAGTGACGGGCTCCGCTGCCTTTGAGGGTTCAGTTTTCTTTGATGGACATTCAAACCGATGAATCAGAGCGCCGGGAAGTCGAGAGGGTGTTGAAAAGCGTGCCTTGCGACCAATAGTTTAGCGGCAAGCCCTGGCGCCGTCCAATCCCGTCTCCCGGCGTCGCCAATCACCCATGGCTCCGCCCCCTGCGCGTGACGTAAGTAGGGTGGGTAGCAACAGTTGCCCCGGTGAGGGAAACGGAGGCGCCATAGCCACGGTAGTCGTGGCGACCAAGCAACCCGGCAACGCGAGTCAACAACAACAACCGCCCGGCCGACCCCCACCCCCACCCCCCCGGCCCGGCCCGGGGACCCCGGCACGTCCCGTCCCCCTCCCAACATCTACTCCGAGACCTCCGAAAAGCCCTTCCGCGGACAGAAGAGGGGAAAAGCCGAGGTAACTGGGGTGGCCCCGGGGTGGTGGGCCGGGCCAGGGCGGGCGGCGAGGCCGAGGCGGCGGTGTCGCTGTAATCACAGTCCGGGGGGAAGGGGCGGGCGGTCAAAATGGCGGCGGCGACTGTCTGGACCGTGGGGGAGGGGGCCAGGGCCCGGCTGGGGCGACAACACCCGCCCCCAGGCCCGGCGGCCCGGCCCCCGCGAGGGGCGGGCGCTTGAAGGCGGCGGCGAGTTGAGGTCGGCCGGCCGGGGCGGGGGGGCTTTTATGTGTCGGGAGGTGCGAAGGGGCGGGCTTGGGGAGGCTGGGCCAATGGGAGCGAGGGAGGGACGAGGCGGGGCCAAGGTGGATGGGCGGGGCCAGGCGGGAAGGTGTGGGCGGATCCGGCTGCCCCCCAGACCCTAAACCCACGTAGGGCAGCCACCACCCGGGCCTTCTCTATCCCCAAGCGATCCTCTTTCCTTATCCCTTAAGAGCCCCGCAGTTGTCCCCTGTCCCAGGACTGAGAGCTTGGACAAGTGCCTGTCACATCTGAGGCCTCAATTTTCCATCCTGTGAAATGGGGAGAACCATTGCCATCGCCCTTTTTCGACATTACAGGGACTCCTAATTCTTTCCAGGAGTTTTTATAGGGCTCATCCTAGAACCTTTTACCCATATCTGCTGTTTCTGAATGTGATTTGATAGATTAACTATTAGCTATTCTTAATTTCAACACTACATTTCACTCCAAAACCTGCCTTATTTTCTCTGGGAGGAGGTGAAGGAGAGACAGACAGTTTCTTGGAGGAGTTATGGGGCTAGGAGTAGACTTATCTTTAGCCTGGAGGATTTGGTTTGCAGAAATCGAAGTCCATAGCAGGGAGGAGTGATCATTGAGTGACTGATTTAGAGGAACAGAAACCTGACTGCTTCTCTCTGGACTGCTGTCTTAGACCTAGCGTGGTCCCTGGTTTAGGGGCTAGAGGACTTGTTCCTGGAGATGGGACGTTTCCTTGTCCTGCCCATCAAGGTGTCCTGTTCTGGGAATGAGGAACAAATGGCGCCTGAGGAAGTTTCTTAGATTCCTTAAGCCGCTTCTCTTGGCCAGACACATGTTTTTGTGTCAAGTGAGTGTCAACCGAATCATATGTCACCGAGGAGGTCCCAGCCTCCAGAGCCACGTGAGCAGGAGCCGTCAGAGGGAAGGGGAAGCTATCCACTTTTGTGAGAGAAGAATCTTTGCTACTGCTTTTCAGGGTGACAAGATCCAGCTGCTCGGGGGAAGAATTTCTTTTTTAAGTAGCCAGCCAGCCAGGCAGGCCAAATCTACTTGGCTTGTTCCCCGTCTTGCTTTTGAGCTTAGTGTCAGCTGTGTGCAGACGACAGCTGTTTTCTTTGAAATCAATCAATAAACTCCAACAAAAAGGATCATTTTGGGCTTTCCCCCCAAGAATATGAGTTTAGTCTGGGGAGTCTTACTTTTCTCCAGGGACTTTTCTTAGGCCAGGCCCTCTCTGAGAGAGGAGGCAGGACTCCTTGAAAGTTAGGACAGATGGAGATTAAGTCTCGGCAAAAATATAGAAATTCCAAGTTGCTAGGAGGATCATCAACACCTGTTAGGAAGGCTAACTTTGAGCAGAAAGTGATGTTACCAATTATCTGGTCCTCTTCAGTGCCTCAGACTCCCTGCCCCCAGTAACTTTTATAGGAGAAGGGCCTGAGCCCGAAGAGCCATTTGACTATGGTCAAATGACACTGGCTTGGTTTGCTTGTCCTTGAAATAGTCAACTGTTTTCTACTTGTATGCTCTTAAGGCAAGTTCCTCAACTTCTCTGGGCCTCACTTTGCTGTCGTTTCATCTAGGGACAGTGGTCCTTGGTAATCGTAGTCTCATGTTACTGTGCTATGGATCCCATAAAATAATACATGTTGGGTATCAAATGCATAGTAATTTCTCAGGCTGTGTCAGCCTCTGCTGTCATTATGACGATTGTCCCTTCCTGCTCAAGCCTCGGAATTACACTGTTGGCTTTTATTTTTGTCATTTTGAATCCAGCGAGAGCCTCGTGGCTTTTAAAAGGTTGACTCACTTGCCGGGCCGTGTGGGTCGATGACAGGGATCCAGGAAGCCGCATACCGGCACTCCAATTTGTAGTGGGAAAGTGTCACTCCCTTTGCTGCGAAATGGCCTTTCTCTGGCTTTAGGACAGTTGCCAGAAAGAAAAATCCTGCTTTTGGGCCCAGGCCCGGACTCAGTCCCAAGCCTTCTAGGAGGCAGCTGGGTGAGTTGGGGTATAATGTCATGGGAGAGGTGGGGGGATCTGGGAAGGGTGTCTCTGAGCTGAGGTTCTCACCCTCCTCCTCTGTCTTATGCCTGAGCACCCGGGAAACACTGCCTTCAGGATAGCAAGTGGACAGTGCACGGTCTTTCTAGGCTAGAGAAACTTTCTCCTCCTTGCTGCCCGGGCTGTTCTGGACCAGCAGGCGTCGCCCACCCCTGTAGCCGCTTCTGGGATGAGGCAGTAACCTTCTAGCAAGGTCTCACCAATCGACAGAGCGGAACTGGCCTCTGATGCGCACTAGCAGGGCGTTCCTGGCACATTCATGCTCACTGGGCAGTAAGAGTTGAGACCCACTGTGTGCCTGTCAGTTTTCTAGCGGCTGTGATGGGGAGCTCTGGCAGTTTCTGAGCAGAGGTGTGACAAGATAGGATCTATGTTTTTTTTTTTTTTGCATTTCCAGTAAGTTTCCAGGTATGGATCTATGTTTTCAAAGGATCTCGTAGACTATAAAGGCAAGAGTGAAGCCAGGAGCTTCATGGGTCCAGGAAAAAGATGACAGCAGCTCTGATCAGCCCAGTCCTGGTGACACAGAGAGAAGCGTCCAGCGTTGGGAGAGGTTTTGGAGGAGTAATTGACACGTCTTACAAACAGATTGGATCTAGAGGACAAGGGAAACATACATCATTACATTTAATTTTCCCATTCTCAGGCAAGTTAATTAGTGAAGCCATTCTACAGATGAGGAATGTGAGTTTTCTTTCCATTTCCCTGGGAGGGCTTCACCCAGGATGTAAACTATTTGGTTATAGAACCTGGTATCTAAATCAGGGGTTGGCAAACCATTGCCTGCCACTTGTTTTTGTATAGCAGGTGAGCTAAGAATCATTTTTAAATGATTAGAAAAAAAATCAAAGGAATATTTTATGACTAATATTTCATGATGCGAAAAGTATATGAAATGCACATCCCAGTGCCTAGAAATAAAATTGTATCGGCACAGAGCCGGTTGTTTTGTTTCCACGTGTTGTCTGTGGCTAGTTTCACACTACTATGGCAGAGTGGAGCAGTTGCAACAGAGACTGCCCACAAAACCAAAAGTATTTACTGTCTGCCCTTTATAGAAGTTTGCCAGCCCCTGATCTAAAGTCATTGATTCCAACATCCTCCAAAAACAGTTGGTGGCTTTGAAGATAGGTGTAGCTACTAGTCCTTTTCTTGGCAGATTCATTGCCAAGGAATAGTTTCAGCAATTCCCTTGTTGTATGTGCCATGCTTCTTAAAGAAAGGGGTCTTATGCTCAAATATATGGGGAATGTATCGCATACTGTATATGCGATATAATATATCGCATAGATATGTGATTTATTCCTCTTTAGAGAGCACACCAGTGTAATTGCTTAATGTAGCCATCCACAAATGGAAAAAAAGGGTTCCCTAATCAAATAATTATGGGAAACAGATAGACAATGAAAGTGCTGAGAAGGCCTCCAGTAGAGAAGTTGGTTTAACTGTTCATCAATCTCTGGCTTTCAGGAACTCATGATTTTTCTCCTCCCCTTGCCCCTGAGTGGAAGGGATGAGGCCTGCTGGCTTTGTGTCCCTAGGAGGAGAAAGAGCCAGCCAGTGAGGAGCTTTTAAAGCCCTTTCCTTGTGGGAGGGGCCACAAGGGGCCAGCTCTCTCAGGGCTGAGAAAGTCTAGGCCAGAGTTTCTCAAAGAATGCCCTCAGGACCACCTGCCTCGGAATCATCTGGGGGGGGGGGTGCTGGCTAAAACAGACTCTGGAGCCATCTCAGACTCTCTGGGCAGTGGGACCCGGGAGTCTGCATTTTAACCAGCTCCCCAAATGCTGATGACACTCATGAATGCTAAAGTTGGATTTCCTCTTGACGCATCCTTCCGAGAGTTGAAGGACCCTGTCTCCTTCTGCTTTTATCCACCTGACGTGGATGTTTGTTGAATGAATAATAAATAGCACCTGCCACTTGTGAGTGCTTCTCGGGTGCTGAGCTGATCTCCTTGGATCTTCACAGCAACCCTATGAACCGGTTGTTCTCATCGCTCCCAGGTGATAGGTGGGCACACTGAGGCCTAGAAAAAGGTTGGCAACATGTTTCTGAGTTAAAAGACAGTGCCAGGGTTCATGTCAGGCAGGTCTGACACCAGGCAGATGAATGCTGATTGGCTACAGTGACTCGAGTCCTCGAGCTGGGCCAGACTTGGACCCGAGGGTGTGAGGAGCCTCCAGGGAGGCAGCCTCTCTTGCTGGCAGGAAGGAGTTTGGGGAGGGCAGGGACTCCACGAAGATGTCTCTTCCTTGTGCAAGGCAGGCAGCAGCCTCTTCCTTCCCCAGGTGGGCAAGTTCCCTGCTGCCTGAGTCCCCGGGCAGGGGAGCAGTGAGGCTGGCCACCCAGCCAGGTGGGGAAACTCCAAACAGCTCCCCATCCTGCCCACCTAGTGACCTGACCTGGCAGGGAAGGTGGCCCTAGGGCCCTGCTGGCTCCACCCATACCAGCCAGCAGGAAATCCTGTGGCTCCTGCCCAGCCCACCCCAAGCCCAAGTGATAGGCCCCTTTGTCCTGAGCAGCCCAAAGCTCTGGCCACTGAAGAGGAGGCAGGGCCAGGAGGCTTTTTCGTCTTTCCTGGAACCTTGTTAAAGGGCCCCAGGCAGTGTTGAGGCCAGAGCCCTTTCCTGAGTGCTTCCAACAGGCAGACGCTTGGCAAGGTGTTGCCCACTCGATCGGATTGAACTCCCCGCTGCCCTGTGTGGCACAGCCTGCTGTCCTCCCATTTCACAGATGGAGCAGTGGAGGCCCTCTCCCAAAGCCACACAGCTAGGAGGTAGCCAAGTTCAAGTCATGCACCTGGCCCTGTCCGGGGCTTGTCTCTCACCTGCCTTGCCCCCTGCCACGTCTTGAGTTTGGCACTGCAGGGCAGAACCCGGATCCTGGGGGAGGGAGGTATGGGAGGCATGAACAACATGCCTGGCCCCCCTGGGGCTGCTCACCCGGCTCCCAGCTCCCTGCTCCCTGGTCGTGCTGCCCTAACTGGGGCCTTGGGCGGGTGGCGTAGCCTCTGCAGGTGGTGCTGAGGTCTCCCTGTCAGCAAAATGGGGAAGACACCGTTTACCTATTGTGAGCAGCAGATGAGCCCTGCGCCTGGCATCCTGGCCCCTGGGGCTGGGGGCTAAGAGCGTATATCTGGGGGCTAGAGAGACCTGGGTTTGAGTCCCTCCCTTGCCGGTTGCTGCAAGGCTTTCAGTGCTTCCCCCTCCCCAGCCTTGGCTTAGCTCACCTGCGAAATGGGCATGCTGGCACCTCCAGCATGGGGCTGCTGGGGGCAGATAATCCCAGCGGAGAGCTCTTGGAAAGACAACCATAGTTGTTTTTCTCTTCCTCCTTCACTTTAAAGTCCCCCTCTGGGACACCCTGTGGCTGGAGGGCCGCCTGGGCGCTCTGCACACAGGTGCTCAAGGGAGAGTGCAGAAGAGCCTCCTGCTCAGTGCCAGCCGGGGCTCAGTGTTGCCCCGGGTCACAGCCAAGTGCAGGCAGGGCTCTCAGACACAAACGCCTCCAGACTCCAGGCAGGGGCCGCAACGGTGCAGGGGGTTGGAGCATCTCCTCTTAACCACTCATTTGTTCCCCTGTCCCTCACATGCTCAGGAGCTGGGGACAGGGCTTCTTAGTGCAGGGCCCCAAGCCACCTGCCCATCCCCTGCTGTGGCAAGAGTGAGCGGGAGGGGGGCCGTGCCCAGCCCAGCACCTGGGAGAAGGACCACGGCCCTTTAGCGGCCAGGAAAGCTGCTTCTGCCACCCAGCCAGGCCAGCCCCGTTGTGAGGTCAGCAGTGGCTTGTCCCTGGCCTCGCAAGGGCACTGTGCCCCGAGGAGCTTAAATCTGGCATTGAGACCCACAACCACGCCAGGGCAGAGGGTCCAAAAGCTCCTGTGGCCACGATCGGCTCGGGGGGGTGTTTTAGCGTCACACGCCTTCCCGTGTCTGGCGCCCCACTGGGCATGATACCCAGTCGAGCATCCAAGTCCAGATGGCAGGCACGTAGGGAACTGGCACGGGCTTGCCGAGGGACAGCTTTCCCGGGACTTCGCTTTCCGGCAGTAAGCTGACTAGTCAGGGTCGCAGAACACCCAGGGTTCAAAACTCAGCCCTGCCACTTCCCTGCTGTGTGGCCTTGGGCAAGCACCTTAACCTCTCTGAGCCTCCGCTCCCCATCTGGCAGACCAAACCCAAACCCAGACATGGTGGTCACAAAGTTTAAAATGAAGTAACATAGGGCAGTGCCTCGCGCAGTGCCCAGCCTACACAGTGCTCGGGAGATGTCACTGGGCTCCTCGGCCAACGGGAAGGAGGCAGGGTAGAGGCTACCCCTAGCATCTGAGAGCCAGACCCAGTGAGAACTGTACCACCCATCTCCCGGTGACGGCACATAGCCACCAGACATGCCCGAGTTCCCCCCGGCATGGGGAGTGTGACCCTACAGGACGTCGGGGTTCCCTGGGTGCCAGGGGCAGGAGAGGAAAAAGGCAGGAGTCCGGATGCAGCCTCGGGCTCTGCCCCGTTGCCCTGCAGGGATGGGTTGGATAGATCTGGCCACCAGCCTTCAGGATTTAATTAAGTTACTGATGAACCCAAACGCATCTCCAGGGAGCCGGGAGCTGTCCCTGCTTTCTTCTTCCTGTAGATTAATTCCGGTTTTTCCTTCTTTTGTTTTTTTTTTTCCCCTCTCCCCCCTCCCCTTCTTTCTTCCCAAGGAAGAGAAAAAAAAAAAAAGCCTTATTTATTATCATTTTCCCCACCGTTGGCATGGCAACACAGGCGTACACCGAGCTACAGGCAGCCCCGCAACCGTCCCAGACACCGCAGGCCCCGCCACAGGCACAGCCCCAGCCGCCGCCCCCGGCAGCGCCGCAGCCCCCCCAGCCTCCCGCCGCCGCCACCCCCCAGCCCCAGTATGTCACCGAGCTGCAGAGCCCCCAGCCCCAGGCACAGCCACCGGGCGGCCAGAAGCCGTACGTGACGGAGCTCCCGGCCGCACCCACACCCTCGCAGGCGACTGGCGCGCCCACCCCAGCCCCTGCCTCCCAGCAGTACATCGTGGTCACCGTCTCTGGTAAGTGCCGTGTGCTGGAAGCCAGGGGCTCTCTGAGCAACTCTGAGGGGACTTCGAGGGACGTGGGGGTGTCTCCGGGGCAGGGCGGTCAGGCCAAGAGGAAAGCCTGGGTCCCTCCACGCCCCTTCCCACCTGGGCAGCTCTTAGAGCTGTTTCTGTGTCCATCCCCAAGTCCAACATCACCAGCAGGACTGGGCAGTGAAATCAAAGCTTGCGACGCCAGCGCACCAGCCCCCTGGCCTCCCTGCCTCGGTTTCCTCATCTGTGAAGGGATCTTCACAGCTTCTCGTGCTTGAGACATGTGAGAGGTGCTCACACTTGGGCCAGCCCAGAGTGGGCACTTCAGGGAGGTCAGCTGGGGGACCTAGAGGTGTCACCTCCCCTTCCTAGAAGAGCCACCCTGTTGTTGCCTGCGGGATCCAGGGGCCAAGCTGGGCTATTGGCTGGGCAGGTTTGTGAGTGTGTGGCTGTCCCTTGCAGCCTTGGGGACAATGACAATGGGCACTTGGGTCATGGTGCCCATGGGGTTTTGTCTCCCCCACGCCCTGGTTCCTTCCAGGACATGAGCAGGCTGAGTGACAGGGAGCAGAGTGTTGGGACGGGTAGTTGATGCCTCCAAGGGACAAGGGCTAGGGACTGGGCTTAGAACCAGGACTGGGCGCCGTTAGTGGTGGTTGTTTTTTTTCTTTAGCTTTTTCTTTATTTTGCTTTCCTTTCTCGTGACATGTGCCGAGGCACACAGGACTTGGCAATGTAGCAGCGCTGCCTGAGGCTGCCTGAGGGCCGGGTCTCCGTCCCGCCTGCCCCAGTGCTCCGATGGGGACGCGGGCACAGCCTGGGTGTCAGGCTGGATTAGCTCGGTTAATCCGAGTTAATGTGCTTGAAGCTGGCCCTGGTCCTTCCTAAAGTGGAAAAGGATGTGGCCAGACCATCAGGGCATTCTGAGAGGCGTGGAAGGGGCAGGTTACGACAGGGTTGAGGACTATGGGGCCATAGAGAGTCATCAAAATATGTGGCGACTGCCGTGGACCTGGGGGACAGAAAAGATGGGGCCGGGGCTCTGGGCTCGTCCCTGAGGCTTCTCGAAGAGTCTATATGGGAGGTCCAGGGTCTCCAGGGAAGACTAGGGGCAGGGACATGCAGAGGCTCAGGGCAGTGACTATCACACGGCTGGTGTGAAGGGTGTCCACACTTAGTGCCTGCCTGTGTGGACACAGCCCTGCTTTGGTAGGGGTCACAGCCGGGGTCATCAGGCTGAAACCTCCAGTGGGTTCCCAGCGCTGCTCCCGCCCCACCCTGCCTTCACCGCTGTCACCTCTGTCTCCTGCTGTGCTCCTGGTCCCTGACCCTACAGTTGACCTTATAGGGGACAGGGTACCATCAGATGACCACAAGGGCCCCTTCTCCTGCCCATCTCCTGGGATCTGTCTGCACCCACTGGCTCTGCCTTCTCGCTACTCCTTGGGGGCAAAGGGGCCCCATGCCTGTCCCAGGCCACCCCCTCTACGACTTGCTCCTGTGATTGCTCCTACTGGTCCCCGCTTTGTGGCTTGGTCTTTCCCAACTGCCCATAAAGGTGGAACAGCCCCTACTTTCACCAGGAACTTCCAGCTCCTGCACCCCCTGCAGCTGGTCCCTCCCCCCCAGAGAGGCCCTCTTATGGGCCTGCAGGAGCCCACACTGTCCCCCGGGTCTCTGCCCACCTCCTGGTGGCCCCTTCTTGGTTCCCTCTGCCGTTTCCTCCTTATCTCCCCAACCTCGTTAGCAATGGAGGAAGAGTTCTGGGCTCACTGTTGGTGGTGAGTAGGTCTCCCTTCATGGTGGCCTTGTCTCGTGTCACGGCTCTCGGTGTCCACATTGAGGTCTCCACCCTGCGCCTCGGCCCCGAACCCCAGGATCTTGCATGCAACCACTACTGGCCCATCCGCTCAGGGGCAAACAGGCCTCTCAAACCAGCCTGGCCAAATTGAATTCTGGAATTTTTTCTCCCTCTTCAAATCTTCATTCCTTGGAGATGTCTTTGTCCTTCCAGGCCCAGGGTCAGCCTTGATTCCTGTCCTACTCATCCTTGAGCAACAACTCTTGGCTCTACCTCCTAAACCCATCCAGAACCAGCCTGCCTCTCCACCTCCCCGGCCCCCGCCCTGGTCCAGCCTCTGCCCTCAGAGTCTGTCCCCCCACAGCAGCCACAGGGGACCTGTTGACAATTGCCATTTAGGACCCCTCACGTCCTAGCTCAAGCCAGCTGATTCCAAGGCAGGTGGTCCCTGGGGCACTCTTTGAGAAACCCTGGCCTAGGCTTTCTCAGCCTAGAAGAACTAGCCCCTTCACCCCTGCCCCACCCGACCAGAAAAGGGCTTTAAAAGCTCCACACATCCTGTGCCTCTGCTAACAAACACTAAGCCCCCCAACTCTGGCCTGTCAGCCACCCAGCCCCACCTGCCTCCACCCCCCTCCATACTTGCTCCAGCCCCTCTGGCCTTCCTGCAGTTCCACAAACCCACCAGGCTCAGCCCTGCCCCTTGGCCTTTGCATTTGCAGTGCCCTCTGCCTGGAGCTCTCCCCTCTCAGACCTTCTGGCAGCTTGTCCCTCGTGTCCTTCAGGTGTCTGCTCAGATGCCACCTCCCTGACTTCCACAGCTCTCTACCCTCCCCGCCGCCACTGTTCACTCTCTGTCTTCTTATTTTGTCTTATTCTTCTTCATGCTTATCACCACCACTTTAAGTTATGATGATGATGGTGGTGGTGGCGGTGCCCATCCCCAGTGCCCGTGGGGGCCAGGGCTTTGTCTGCTAAGTCTTTGTGGAATGACCAGCAAACACCAGCCCGGCCTAGAACAGCCCTAGAGCAGGAACAGCTAGCATAGCCATCGTGTGACTGAGACCTTGCAGGAGGCCTCGCCTGCCACCAGTGCGTCTGATTGCTCCTCCTGCTGGGTGTGGGTCTTTCCTGCCTCAGGATCCGCGGTGCCCAGAGTGAGGGTCTGGAGGGGCATGCAGCTCCAGGCCCCAGCACACCCCAAGTCCTTCCTCTCCGTGCTTTGTCCCCTCCAGCTCTTCCTGGCTCCCCCCATGAGACCCAGTTCTCAGAGGTCACAGCCTCAGTGTGGTCTTTGGGTTGGACAGACCCAGGCCAGACTGTCACTAGCTGCGGGGCATGGGGAGGTGGCCCCCACTGGCCCACCTTGGTGGTGCCTCTTGGAACACTGCTGTCCACGTAACTCTCCTGGGCCCACTTGTTTGGTTGGGCGGTGGTTTAGTCATCTGTCACAGTGGTCCCAGGGAATTTCATTTCCCTGCTACCGGCAGGAGTGAGCCTGTCCCCGGAAGGGCCAGCAGGCAGTGCTTCCTCGATTTGTTCTGGAGAAGAGGAGGTTGGCTTGAGCCCTGCGGTCCGCCCCGGACTGCAGTGATTTCCTGGCCTTTCTCCTTGACTCTTCCCGAAAAGCGTCCCTTGTCATCTAAGGGCGGCCGGGGCCATGTGAGCCAGTCCCTGGGGGAGGGGGGTAACTGACACCAGTGCAGGCTGCCGCAAGCCACCTGGGATGCCTCCAAAGCCAGGAGCAATCGGAGATGACCAGGGACGCAGGGAGTCAGCAGGCAGAGGGAGGGAGGAAGGGAGGGCCCTGGGCCGAGACCTGGAGCCTGAGGCTGGAGGCCAGCTGAGAGCAACACCATGGGCAGCACCCCAGCCCTGTCCTGGCCTGCGGTGACTTTGGAGGTGATGGGAAGGAATCTCAGGTTTCCCTGGTCAGTAGCAGCGCTGATCCAGAGACACGCTTCCTCAGGCTGTCGGATTCCTGCCCGAGCCCCAGGTGGGAGGAGGGTGCAGTGGGCCCCGGCAGCCGCCCCCAGGAAGAGGAAACCGAGTTGGCCTGAGGGGGACACGGGCCAGCCTGATGGAGGACAGTGTCCAGCTCTCCTCCTGCTGTCTCTCATTTGGGCTTCTTGGGAGTCCAAGAAGACTTGTGTCCAGGACAGGAAAGTGGAGGGTGTTTGTCAGCATCCCCCAGTGCAGATGGGGAAACCGAAGTCTGAGCAGACAAGGGACACAAGTGCCTGGGGCAGCAGGGGCCCAGAGGCCCTTCTGAGAGCCCCTGACTAAAACCATCCCTGGCAGCAAAGGAGCAGGACGGGGAGGGCCAGGTGGCCGTGTCTGTCCCTGGGGAAGAGGGGCAGGGGATGCCAGGGCCCAGCCTGGCCCAGCTCGGAGCCCAGCCTCTCAGCTCCCTTCGTCTTCCCCGGGTAGCTGATCTGAGGCGTGAGTAGGTCTAGATGGGGAAGTGCAGGGCCCAGAGATGTTCGTTCATCAGATTAAGGGACAGGAAATCAGCCGCCACTTCCGGACCTGAGCCTGAGCCAACAGGGGCCTCCCCGGCCTCATGCATGTGCCGGTAATGGAGAGCTCAGGCAGGCAGATGCAGACACCTGTAGACTCAGTACCCCCCGCCCCACACGCTTCCCCTCCTGGCTCCCCCACCCCAATACACAGCCAGAAAGCCAGGCACGGTGGACTCCCCTCCTCCGTGAGAGTAGACTCACCTTTCATCTTCGTGGTGTATCCTGTTGTGACCTTCTGGCCTGGTGGGCATGGGGGTCCCAGGCTTAGCTACCTCGGAGGCAGGAGACGGGCTGCTGATGGTCCTACTCAAGGATCAGCCAGCCCCCCACTCACTGCCCACCCGGGGCCGGGCAGAACTCTCCATGGGCTTCCTGGGCCAGGCACCATCCCTTGGACTGGGCCTGGTTCCTTGCGCACCCAGATGCCCAGGTGTGCAGGGCCCTCACGTGACTCAGGCCTGTCTCGGGTTTCTCCCAGAGGGGCTGTCTCAGTAAGGGCCTCCTCCCTCCCGGCTCAGGGAACCCTAAAGCGGATGTGAGGGAAGATTCCGGCAAAATATAGGGATGGAGCCTGCCAGAATTGGCTGCATGGGTGGCTGGCAGAGCAGGCCTGGGAGTGTCCAAATGCCAGTGCCACAGACTGACATGTGGCAGCAGGAGACTTCCCCCGACACCTCCCATAGCTGGCAACCTCTGTCCCCAACACACGCCCCATGCTCTGCCCCCGATGTGGCCTTGAAGTCCTTGCACCTACCCAGGACAGCCCTCCTGCCCTGGCCAGGCCCCTCCCCTGTCTCTCCACACATGCTCTGGATCTTGGGGTGTCCCCGGAGACCCCCAGCTTGGTTTTCTTCCTGTGCCCACATGCTTGAGTCCGCACAACAGTGCCCTTGGGGCCCAGCCCATTCAGGACCAGTGGGTCCAGGTGGCAGCCTGTGTCCTGGCCTGCCAGTTCCCGGCTGGGTGACCTTGGGCAAGTCACTTCTTCTCTCCTGGTCTCTGTTTCATGACCTGAAAACAGGTAATAAAAGCTCTTACTGTCTCCAGTTGCTCAGAAAGCGCCTAGCCTGTTACTCTGTCACTCCTCACCCACAGCACGTCAGTCCTGCCAGGGCTGGATAACCCCTCCGAACCCCCCCCTCCCCTAGGAGGGCAGACACATGTCTGTCCCCAGCCCCAGCCCCGCCTCTGGAGCCTCTGGGGTCAGGCCAGGCCACGTGGAGGGAGTGGGATTGAGGGACGGCTGGGGCCAGGGTCTCCTGGCCAGCGCCTCTTGGGGACACTCCGTGTTAATCTCGCAGGAAGATGTACATGAAATTTGACCTGTGCCCGCCTGATAGCATCACCGGGCACCAGCCTCCCTCCTCACCCCGCGGCGCGGCGCTGCCCTGGCCTCGTGAAGGCCCCGCTCAGGAGAGGAGTGTTTATTCCAAGAGGGCAGGCGGGCGCTCTGCATGCACTGGGGGGATTAGCTCCCCAAGGTTGTGGGTATAAAGCCGCCTGCGCACCCTGCTGTTCCAACAGAGGCGGGCAGGGAGCGAGGAGGGCCAGGCAGGCACCCCTGGACAGACGGACAGAGTGGGGAGGGGCGGGCAGGCACCATGTTCTATGATTGCCTCTTCTCAGCTGCCTGTCAGCGTGAGTACCCGCCTCCCCAGCTCGCCCCCACCCCACTGAGGACAGGAAGGCTAGGAGGGGTTTTTGGCGACAGGCCAGCGAGGATCCCCCCCCCCCAACCACTCCTGACCAGTTTCCTTTCCTAGGAAGCCAGGGGTCATCCCAGGGAAGGTGGTTCCAGCACCTCGGTCATTCCAGAACTGCCAGGACCTGGGGGGTGGGTGTGTCACAAGTCCTATCTACTGGGAAAGGGGGGTCCAGGCCTCCGGGCAGCCTCGCTGCTGCGCAGTCATCCCTTCTCCTAGTCTGGCTTCAGGACAAGGAAGGTGGGCGGGCTGCTTCCAGACCGTAGGGATCCTGGGCGTCCTGCCCCTCCACTCCCCACCACGTGGAGCCCCGAGAGGCATGGTCAGGGCTGGCCAGGGGCAGGCAGGCCTCTTGGAGAGGCCTGGCCTTGTTGAGGGGCAGCTTCAGCCTGTGTCATCCCCTCCAGACGGGCCCAGGCTCTGGGTGGGGGCAGGGGCACAGGCAGAGCTGACCCGGTGACCCCTCCCCACAGAAGGTGCCATGCGGGCCAGCGAGACCGTGTCGGAGGCCAGCCCGGGCTCCACGGCCAGCCAGACCGGCGTCCCCACTCAGGTGGTTCAGCAGGTGCAGGGCACTCAGCAGGTAGGATGTGGCCCTCCCCAGGGCGAAGGGGAGGGCACCCAAGGGGAGCAGTGCGGGCTGGAGCCCCGGGGGCCTCGTGTCCCCTCCCTGCCTTCCTGCCAGAGCCATCTGCTTACCTGCTCTTATCAAGATGTGCACTTCAGCCGCCCTCCACCGCCGGCCGGGCCTCCCTGGGGAAACGGCCTGGCTCAGCTGCCCACGCCTTGCCCCCGCAGCGGCTGCTGGTCCAGACGAGCGTGCAGGCCAAGCCGGGCCACGTGTCACCCCTCCAGCTAACCAACATCCAGGTGCCCCAGCAGGTAAGGCCGCCACACCTGGCCCTGGTCCTGGAAGCCTCCCCCAGGGTGGAGGACCAAGCCCTGTAGCCGGCTTGGATCTGCCTTGGCCACAATTGAGGACCTGGGCCCCACACAGTGGCCACCCCACCTCCTGGTTCTGGGGGGCCACCTCCACAGGGTGAGACCATATCAGTCAGGGGCCACCAGGGAAGGTGGAGCCACATGAGTCATTTTAACAGAGAGAATGGGATTGGTAGTTTGGACGCAGAACCCAGGGCTGGGCTGGAGTTGAGCCATAGCTGGGACAGAGAGGGCCATCACCCAGAAGGCTGCAGATAGGGTGCCGGGCTCACCCCCATTTTCCGACTGATCAGCACAGAATTGGACTGTCAGGTTGTAAAGATGACGACACAGTCTACCTGGCCTGTGGAGCCAGGCTTCCTGGCCACCAACTTCGGCCCTGCTACTTCCTGGCTCCAGGCCCTCGAAAAGGCATTTTTGCCATCGTGAGCCTGGTGTCACCCTCCATGAAGTAGGGGCAGTAATCGTGCCACATTGGGGCTGTCAGGGCAATGCCTTGAGCTCACAGGCGTGAAGCACTTAGAGCGTCGCCGTCACCTGGCACCGCACAGGTGCTCCGTTAAGCTGCACAGGCTGCCGTCAGTGACCCGTCCTCCCTCTCCCTCCCCCTCCCCGGCTCCAGGCTCTCCCCACGCAGCGTCTGGTGGTGCAGAGCGCAGCCCCAGGCAGCAAGGGCAGCCAGGTCTCCCTGACGGTCCACGGTACCCAGCAGGTGCACTCGCCCCCCGAGGTAGGTGGTAGCGCTGTCGGCGTGTACTCCCCAGTCCTGCTGCCCTGTGCAGCCCTAGCCCCAGCGCCCCTGTTGAACCTGGGCTGTGTGGTTTACCTGCCCGATTCCTGGCCCTGCCAGCTCTGAGCTAAGCAGCCGGGAGCCCTGCTCTGGGAGGAGGGGGTGGCTCCTCCCCGGGCTGAGCTGGCCCTCACAGCTCCAGCTCAGGGAACCACATTCCAGCAAACAGGTGGGCTCCTCTTCCCTGGGAACAACAAACACCTATGAGGGTGTTGAAGGCAGGCAGGCCTTGGCCCGGAGCACAGGTGTCAAGGGCTCGGGGTCAGCTGCCTGGCCCAGCCACTTAGCCTCTGGGACTCTGGGTAGGCCTTTGAGCCTTCCCAGCCAAGATTTCTATGTGTCAAAGAGCTACTGATCTTGGCTGCCCACCGGCTGGCTGTGAGAATGACAGCCCTCGGCTCAGTGTGGCAGGGGGCTCTGTAACCCGGTCGCCTGCGGTCAGCGCCGTGTGCCACCACTCAACGCTGTGTGTCCCTTCCCTCTGTGCCCCAGCAGGAAGTGGGGACGCAGTGGGGTGCCAGTGCACACATCTGAAATGCTCAGAGCGGTGCCTGGTGGGAGTCAGCCCAGTGCCATGGTAGATGCTGCTGCTGTCATTACTGCCTTGAGGGTCAGCCCCAGGACAGCCTCAGATTAAGGAGGCTGCAGGTGGCCCTGAGCCTCTGGGCGGAAGCCCTGCCCTGCCTTGGGGGTGGGGGTGACCAAGGCTCTTCCATTTGGATGCATAGGATGTGTCCTGTTACCGGCCTAGGAGGTTAGAACACATCCCTGCTGGCTGCCGCCCTCTCCAGACAGCCTCCTGAGAAGGGTATTGGTTAGGCCCCAGCTGACCCAGAGGGCACCCGAGCTGGCCCCAACAGCGCTCCCGTGTCTCCTTCCTTTACAGCGGTCGCCAGTGCAGGCCAACAGCTCTTCCAGCAAGACAGCTGGGGCCCCCACGGGCACGGTGCCACAGCAGCTGCAGGTCCACGGTGTCCAGCAGAGTGTCCCCGTCGCCCAAGAGGTGCCAGGCCAAGGCGGGCAGTGGCTGGGACAAGGGGGTTCCAGCCAGGCAGCCTCTGCAGCCTCCCGAGGCTGTGCCTCCGGTGTGTTAGAGCCGAGCCGATGGGGGTCCCACCCCGCGTGCCCCGGGTCTTTGGCAGCATCTCCATCTGTCTCCACACTCGGAGTCCTGGGGGAGGGGCTGCTGTGAGGACGAAATTGGGACCTTGTGGATGTGGATGGTGCCTGATGCAGAGCAGGCTCTGGGAACAGCTCGGAGAAACCACCTCGGGCCCATTTGCCTGGAGGAAGCTGAGAGGCCAGTGCCAGCCCATCCCTAAGGGTTTGGGGGGCGGGTGCCGCAGCCTTCTGGAGGGGCGGCCCAGCTCTGAGTCACCTCTACCCCTGAAGTTAAGAGGATCTCAGTCCCTCAGAAAATCAGATGAAAGCCCTTCCCCCATGAAAGCAGGAACTCCATCCCAAAGGATTCACAGATGTCCCCCAGCCTGGTGCCAGAGCACTTGGAACCTGCAGACCTGGGTTGGGGTCCCAGCTGCTCAACCTAGCACTGCCTCACACCTGCCTCTGTCCCTCACTCTGTGTCCTGGGGTAATGCTGGAATCTCCCCTGGAGTGTGCAGAAGAGGAGTTGGGGCAGAAGATAGCCCAAGGCCTCCCCTGCTGGTTTCAGGGACCCCTCAGCCAGTCCCAGGTTCAACTCTCAGTTCTGCTGCTTCCTGGCAGCCTCCCCTCGCTGAGCCTCAGGTCTGGGCCTCAGTGGGTGACAGTGTCTATGCGGTAATGGCCCGGAAGGCGCTTGGTGCTCGGCAGGGTATGGGGAAGCTCCCTCCTCATTTGGCTGACGAACAGCGAATAGCTGCCTGTTTCTTTAGCGGCCTGTTTCTTTAGCGGCCTGTTTCTTCCAGGGCCGCTGCGGAGCTTACCCAAGTTCGCAGGCACGGGTGCGGGGTGGGCCGGCAGCACCGCCATGGTTACCATAGGCCCACCTTCCTTTCCCTTCCCAGAGGTCCGTGGTCCAGGCCACTCCGCAGGCGCCCAAAGCCGGCCCCGTGCAGCCGATGACCGTGCAGGGGCTCCAGCCAGTCCACGTGGCTCAAGAGGTGTGTGTCCCCCTCACCTACCCTGGGGGCAGACTGGGGCTGGGAGAGGGGGCCCCTGAGGCCGCAGGGAGGGCGGAAGGCGTTCAGCCCGAGCCTGGCTCCACCTCTGGCTGGGGGCTGCAGACCCTGCCCTGTCTCCCCCTCTGCCCTGCCCCTGGCAGCTCAGGGCCCAGTTTCTGCTAAGAGAGACCTGAGTTCGAATTCCGTTTCTTTCTTGCACGGCCCTGGGTCACTTCCTCCCCTCCCTGAGTCCGGGGTGGGGATCTTCCATCGGGTTGCTGCGTGGGCTGTCCCCGGTGACCCCCCAGTGTCTCTGTTTGTCCTCCAGAGCTCAGGCAGTCAGTTTCCCGCTAGGAAGGCAGAGCAGCGAGAGCCCCGGCCCACGCCGCCGCCGGAGCCGCCGCCCCGGCCGCCCACGCCCGGGCCCGGGCAGGGCGCGCTGGCCCCCGAGCCACCGCCGCTCCCGCCCGCGTGCAGCGGCGAGGCCCCGCAGCTAGGCAGCCCCGAGCCGCCGCCGCCCCATTACGAGCCGGGCGCCGAGCAGTGGCTGGAGCTGGTAGGCGTGCTGCCCCCGCACCTGCTCCTGCCGCAGCAGAAAGTGGCTCTCGAGCCACTGCCCGGGCTCCCGGCCCGAGCCAGCCCCGACCAGAGGGTCAGGATCCAGAGAGTCCCCCAGGTGCTAGTGTTCAGCACGGCCGCCACGGCCCTCAAAGTAGGTGGCGGACGCACGGGCGGGGGGCAGCGGGCGGGCAGGGGCGGGGGCGCCCGGCCGGGCTGCCTGCCAGGCCCCGCAAGCCGCGTAGACCCCACCTCTGCCCCTTCTCCGCCCGGCAGGTCGGGCAGGGCGGTCTCGGGACCCGCCTCTGAACCCCCAACCCTGGTCCAGGTCCCAGGCTCTGTCCCTGCAGATGCGGGAGGGGGATGGAGGTTGGGTGCTCAGGCCCCGCCCTGAGGCCCTGCCAGTAATTCCAGCTTCTGTCCCACGAAGCGGGGCCCCAGGCTCCGCCCCTCGCGTCCTGTGCCTGGTCTCCAGGCCCCGCCCCCGGAGCGCGTTGGCAGTTCAGGCTCTGGCTCTAGCCACCGCCTTGTCCCTGTGCCTGGCTCTGCCCCTGGGGTCCAAGCTTCACGCCCACCGTAGAGCCCTGTGTGGAGTCCCCTCCGCTGTCAGGCCCCACCCTTGCTGTCTCCAGCGAAGCAGAGCCCTGGCTTCCCTCGCACAGGTCTTCCCGATGGCCACCCCTGGCACGGGCCCCGCAATCACTTGGCTTTTGACCTCTGGCCCCATCCAGGGTGTGTTGTGCAGAGAGCCCAGGCGACACCACCCAGTCTGGGAGCTGAGTGTCAGGGAGAGGCTGGGTGGCTGCCAGCCCTACAAAGGCAGCAGCGAAGGAGCCGGCGCCGGCGCGGCGCGCCCCTGACCCTCCACACGCCCTTCCTCCCGTCCCAGGTGCAGCAGCTCCAGCAGGTGCCTGTCCCCCACGTGTACTCCAGCCAGGTGCAGTATGTGGAGGGTGGCGACGCCAGCTACACGGCCAGCGCCATGTAAGTGGGCAGAGGGCTGGGGGAGGGGCTCAGGTCTGCCCTGGACCCTCCCTGCGCTTGCAGTACACCAGCCCCAGCCGCCGCCAAGGGCTCAGGAGCGGGACAGAGAGCGTGGCACTGCCCAGGGGCACCAGCAGCCACCAGGAGGGGCAGAGGACCCTGGGAGGTCGGGAAAGGCTTCCTGGCACAGCTTAGGGCTGTGGAATCAGATGAGCCTGGTTTTTAACCAAAAAGAAAAAAAAATGTTTTTTCTTTTAAATTTGTACAGGATAAAAATTTCCAAATAATAGAGAATGTTAAACAGTGGGGAAAAAACACCCACTTTCACTCCTGATCTCCAGCCCTGCCCAAAGGGGACACTGTGACCTGTTTCTTTGTTTCCTCCCAGAGATGCTCAGAATAGAAACTCCCCTTCCCTTGTTCAGAAACAGAGGCGGCGTGTTCCCTGCCTCCTGTCTTCCCCCAGCCCTTCTTCACTTGCCCTCGTGGGCCCTGGTCACCCTCTTAACCACGGTGTCGTACTCTTCTGTGCCCATGCAACACGTGGGTGACGTTTCTTCCATCCTCGTGTGTGGGCACATCCAAGTGGATGCCGCATCCCGGGCCTGACCAGCCCCGGCTCTGGCTCCTTCTTGCCAGGACTCCTCCGCACACCGCCTTCCCTCGCCGTCCTCCGTAGAAACAGTTCCAGGACTATTGTCATTGTTGTCGTTTTAGTTCCTAGAAGTTTCACTCGCTTTTCTCTGCATCTGTCTGGGTTTTTGTCTCTGCCACCTGTCCTTGTGGGCATAACACTGCAAAGCTCCTAGAGTGACTCGGTCCCAGGTGTCCAGGCACCTGAATTGTAGGGCCAGGTCCACAGCACGCAGCTGCCTCCAAGTTCCATCAATTTCTTTCCAACACCGCTAATTTCTCCCCTGTGCGGCTGGCCTGAGCTGGCAGGGCCAGCTGCTCTTTGCATTGCAAACAGGGGCCACTGTGATGTTAGAAGTGGCGCCAAGCCACACACAAGCCCAGGCCTGGAGGGCCCGAGCAGGCTCCTTCTGCCTGCCCTGGTGGCATCTCTCCTTTGCTTATGTTTGAATTCCCTGATTGTAGTGTGTGCGATTTCACCTAGTTCACTGCTATCAGAGTCTTCAGCTACATGAAGTTCTCAGGGGCCAATCCTGCTGTCGGCTGTGTCTTCTTTCTCTCCTCCCCAGTGGATTGTTCCCAGGTTCCCAACCCTTTCCCAGCCTGGTCCCCACCCTGGCCAAAGCCACAGCCCCTGGGCCTCTGTCCCTGGCCCTGTACAGGGTGCATCGAGAGAGACACACAGTTATTCAACAAGTATCTACTGAAGCAATGTTTTTGGAGCACAGGTTGCATGCTGGACATTGGGCTGGGGATTTTTCAATTTTTATTTTTAAATTTTTGTTTTACTTTTAGAGACAGGGTATCCCTCTGTCACCTAGGCTGGAGTGCAGTGGCATTATCATAGCTCACTGCAGCCTCAAACTCCTGGGCTCAAGCGATCCTCCTGCCTCAGCCTCCTGAGTAGCTGGGATTACAGGTGCACGCCACGATGCCCAGATAATTTTTCTTTTTTATTGGGTAGAGATGGGATCTTGCTGTGTTGCCCAGGCTGGTCTGGAATTCCTGGCCTCAGGCAATTCTCCCACTTCGGCCTCCCAAAAGTGCTGAGATTACAGGCGTGAGCCACTGCTCCCAGCCTAAATTTTTATTTTAAAATTTTTAAGAATTTTCTATTTGAGATGGGGTCTGATTGTGTTGCCCAGGCTGGTCTCCAACTCCTGGCCTCAAATGATCTTCCCACCTCTGCCTCCCTAGTAGCTAGGATTACAAACTCACACTGCCGAGCCTGGCTTGAACTTTTTAATGTTGCATTTTTAATCACTGAAGCATCGAACAGGTTCAAACATCAAAATTATGTCCAGCGATGTCTAGTGAGATGGCAAGAGAGGTGCCCACTGCCTGTCCCCTCTCCACGGAGCCCTCCACCCCCACAGATGACAGATATACACATGAAACTTGGTGGTGTCTGTCCGTCCCACCAGCCACGCCCTGCTCTGCCTCTTGCTACCTTGTGGTGTGTTCTGGAGCTTGTTCTTTGGTAGAACTGCAAGACCTTCCTCGTTGTCTTTCATCCCTGTGTAGGGTTCGTCATGTTTTAGCAGCCCCTAAACAGGGACCCTTGGTGGTTTTACTCAGTTGCTACGATGCGCAGCCTCAAGCCTGCACCGCCCAGCGCGTGTCCAGGGATGGCTGTGGGAGGGTTCTCCATCTAACACCCGGGCACCTGCTGCCTTCTGCTGTGACCTCTGTTCACCTTTGCACTCGGCCTCTCGCCTGTCTCCCGGGGGGTTGGGGGCAGGGGCTTTTCCGTCTCATCCACTGTTGTGTCCGAGGTGGGTGGAACCGTGCCCAGCACACAGTAGGCGCTCAATAGTTTCCCGGCGTGAAAGTGTGTGGCCCAGTGCAAGCTCCCCAGCTTTTCCTTCCTCGCTGCCGACGTGGGGGAGGCGACTCTGGTGCGGAGGGCCGCTTTCGCCATGGACGGAGCACTGCCCGGCAGGCCCTGGCGGGGGGTACCTGTTCCGCCGCTTCCTCAGTCCCCTCCCGGGATCCCCTCCCTGCAGGACGCCCCTCAGTCGTGTCCCTCGGCCGCCCAGCTCTCAGTCCCTGACACTGCCCCACCTCTGCCTCTTCCTAGCCGCTCCAGCACCTACCCCTACCCCGAGACGCCGCTGTACACACAGACGGCAGGCGCCAGCTACTACGAGGCCACCGGCACAGCCGCCCAGGTCAGCTCCCCTGCCACCTCCCAGGCGGTGGCCAGCAGCGGCTCCGTGCCCATGTACGTGTCCGGCAGCCAGGTTGTCGCCAGCTCTACCAGCAGTGGGGGTGGGGCCAGCAACAGCAGTGGCGGCAGCGGCAGCGGTGGTGGCAGTGGCGGCGGAGGCGGCGGAGGTGGGGGTGGCGGCGGCAGCAGCAGCAGCGGCGGCAGTGGAGCTAGCACCTACGTGATCCAAGGTGGCTACATGCTGGGCAGCGCCGGTCAGTCCTACTCCCACACCACTCGTGCCTCGCCGGCCACGGTGAGTGCCCTGGCTCGGCCCCAGAAGGGGCAAGCGGTAGGGCGCCCCGGGGCAGATGGGGTGGGGGGTGGATACTAGAAGCCCCGTTGGTGGCTGTGGCTGTTGGCCACCGTTAGCAGGAGACTGTGACCCAGTGATGAAGTGCTCACTGGCAAATGGCCTGCGATCAAATGCTTGCTGTGTGGCATCAGAGAAGTTACTCTGCCTCTCTGGGCCTCAGCTGATACACGTGAAGCTCTTAGAACAGTGCTTAATTACATGCCCTCTTTTCTGATTATAATTGGTAGGGGACAGAGAGTGAGGACAAAGGGGCAGGCACCGCCATGGGGGGCTGCCCTGAGCAAGGTTCGTTGTGCATCTGGAAGGCAGGTGCCATGACGTCCCTCTGTCCAGCGGTGGCCTCCTGTACACTGGTATAACGAGGGGTTTACTTCTGAGTCTTTTATCACGTGTGTCAATTTGGGAGGCCCCCCCCACGGTCAGGGTACAGAACTGTCCCATCACCACAGACATCTCCCACCTGCTGCCCCTTGACGGCCACTTCCTGCAGCCTCCCTCCCAACACCCACAGCCCCCGGCAACCACGAACCTGTTTTCCATCTCTGTGATGTTGTCTGTTCAAGAATGTTCTATGAATGGAATCACACACTACGTGACCTTTGGAGATTGGCTTTTTTCTTTTTTGAGATTGGCTTTTTCCCACTCAGCATATGTTAATATAAATTTGTGTTTGACTAAGCTGTGCGTGTTGGCTGCACTGGGGGACAGTGCGGTTCTAGAGAGTTCCTGGGGGCAATTGCAGTGCTGCAGTAGGGTGTCCCTGGCTGGGCTGTCAGGATCACAGAGCGAAGTAGGTGCGGACAAAGCACGTAGCCACTGCACTCAGGACTCCCTCCGGCCCCAGGTCCAGTGGCTCCTGGACAACTACGAGACAGCCGAGGGCGTGAGCCTGCCGCGGAGCACCCTCTACTGCCACTACCTGCTGCACTGCCAGGAGCAGAAGCTGGAGCCAGTGAACGCTGCCTCCTTCGGCAAACTCATCCGCTCCGTCTTCATGGGCCTGCGCACCCGCCGGCTGGGCACCAGGTGGGGCCTCCCGTCTACCCCCGACTGCCCTGGGGGGCTCCCAGGGCATGCCCAGGCTGTCTGGACACTCCACTCCAGCCCACTGGCCACTTGGAGGCTCCTTTGATTCACCCACTTATCCCACCCCAGGGCCTTTGCACTGGCTGTGCCCTCTGCCTTGTGTCTCCTCCCCGCCTCCTTACTCAAATGTCCCCCGGCGGCCTTAGCATTGAGCACCCTCCAATGTGCCTTTTATGTTACTTCTCTTGTTTCCGATCCATCCGCAATGCACATACCTTGAGGATGTGGGCACTGCACACAGTTGGTGCTTAATCAGGCCCCATGAGTCAGCAAATCTGTGCCAAGAAGGAAAAGAAGCCATCCCATGAATCCAACCCTCGCTTCCTCTCCTTGGCGACCCCTACCCCTGCCGGGTTCACCCCTGCTCATCTCTCAGTTCGAGTTCCCAGCTCGGGTGTCTCCTCATTCATTCATTCGTGCACAACCTTGGGCCTAGTACTGGATCTCTCCTGACACCCACAGCCCCTCCGTGTCCCCAGAGCAGCGCGCCCGGCTGTGCGGGACGGGTATCTCCATTTAGTCAGCCCCCTGGTGAATGCGGGTGTGGCATGAGGTCCCCCAGCCCGGCCCTCAGCCTCCACCCCCCTCCCTCCCAGGGGCAACTCCAAGTACCACTACTACGGCCTGCGCATCAAGGCCAGCTCGCCCCTCCTGCGGCTGATGGAGGACCAGCAGCACATGGCCATGCGGGGCCAGCCCTTCTCGCAGAAACAGAGGTAGGAGGCGGGGCCGGCCCGGGAGTGGTGTGGGCAGGGAAGGGCGCACCGGGCCTCCCCGCCAGCCGGCCTGCTTGCCCCTGGCTTTCAGGCTCAAGCCCATCCAGAAGATGGAAGGCATGACCAACGGCGTGGCGGTGGGCCAGCAGCAGAGCACGGGCCTGTCGGACATCAGCGCGCAGGTGCAGCAGTACCAGCAGTTCCTGGGTGAGCGCTCGCCGGCCTGCGGCCCCAGGACAGTGCACCCGTGGTTCCCAAAGCCGGGAGGCGGCAGGGGGGCAGCCTGGGGGGCGGAGGGAGGGCTGGGTGAGGAGAGACGCCTAGGGAGTGTGGTGAGACATCATAGTCCTCATCCACAGGGACGGTTCAGTCTCCAGAAACCCTCTCTGAGGCGGATTCCCATTCATTTCAATGGGCAGCTTTTCCCTGGGTTTCTGAGCCTTCCAGCAAAGCCCCCTTTATGTCATGTGAGATCTTATATCCCACCCAAACGGGCTTGGTTACTTGGATGGTCCACAGTATTCGCCAGTCCAAGGTATAGCAGGGCGGTTACCTCCCCTCGTGATCCCTCGTACCGGCCGCTTCCTTGCCCGCCTGGCCATACCGCAGAGCCGGGACGTCCGTGCGGTTAGGACCACTCACCAAGAAGGCGGGTGTGTGCTGTCCAGGGTTTCTAGAAGTGAACTTCTAAAAAAAAAAGTACAAATGCAAACAGCAGTCAAGGAAAATGAGACAAAGTGATGCTAAGTAAATGAGCAAAAGCCAGGAGCCCAGCGTGTACCAGCCACACGTTCTCGACGGTGACCCCGTGGTGGCCCACTTCCTGGGGTTTTTCTGTTCACAAGCGCCTGACGCCTAGGCTGTCCTGTTGTGGGGGGATGACAGTTCTGGTACAGTCGAGGGGTGTCATCAGAGTGACTGTCCATGGCTGGGCCCTCCCTGGGACCCTCGGGCTCAAGTGAGCGTCCCTGTGGCCCTGGCTGGGCCCTGGGGGCCTGCACCCTGGCCAAGTGGGTGTGGGGGCACAGCCTGGACTCAGGGACCCACATCCCAAGGGGGTGCCTGGTGCCACCACTTGGTACAAGGCCGCCGTGTTCTCCGTGCTGGAAGAGCGTGGGCTCTGGAGTCTGCCCCCATCCTGGGACCCTGGGCCAGGCACTGCCCTCCCTGAGCCCCACCATCCTTCTCTGCACACGGGGAACCCTGACCTGGTGGGAAAGTGATGACCACTCAGCAGGCTGGCGGTGGTGGGTAGGCAGGTCGGGATGAAGGGTCTCATCCTGCCCCCACCCCCCAGATGCCTCTCGGAGCCTCCCTGACTTCACAGAGCTCGACCTCCAGGGTAAAGTGCTACCCGAGGGCGTCGGGCCCGGGGACATCAAGGCTTTCCAGGTCCTGTACCGGGAACACTGTGAGGTAGGACGGGTGGGCAGGGGCCCAGCCATGGGTGGGGGAGAGCCACGCGGCCCCCAGGCCCCCCTGAGCACCTGCCTCTCCCGCAGGCCATCGTCGACGTCATGGTGAACCTGCAGTTCACCCTGGTGGAGACGCTGTGGAAGACCTTCTGGAGGTACAACCTCAGCCAGCCCAGCGAGGCGCCGCCTCTGGCCGTGTGAGTCCCACAGCACGACCCTGGCAGGAGGGCGTGACCCCCTCCCAGAGAGTCAGCCGCCCAGAGGTGGGGTGGCTTGACCTCTGGCATCATGCAGGAGTGGGACGTCTGCCCGACCCCTGCAGTTTGTGGGGTGGACATTGCCTTCACTTCCCAGAGTGTGTGTGTGTCCATCTGCTGGGCAGGGCGGGGCAGGGCAGGCGTGTGCCACCAATCCAGGAGTGCTGGCAGGACACCATCTCCTCCCTGGGGTGGGTGGGTTCTGAGGCCCCTTGCACTGCATTGTGCAGGGTGGGGTGTACGACCCCCCTCTGACCCCTAGGGCGTCTGCACCAGCCTGACCCCAGGGCGGGGACTGGGGGTGCCTGTGCCTTCCTGACCCTGGGTGCAGGACCATGGAGTGTCTGAGTGCCCCGGGGTGGGGTGGGTGCCTGCAGGCACGACGAGTCGGAGAAGCGACTGCCCAAGGCCAGCCTGGTGCTCCTCTCCAAGTTCGAGCCCGTGCTCCAGTGGACCAAGCACTGTGACAACGTGCTGTACCAGGGCCTGGTGGAGATCCTCATCCCTGACGTGCTGCGGCCCATCCCCAGTGAGTGTTCGGCTGCCACGCCCCGCAACCCTCCAGCACCCCAAGTGCACTCACCCCCGCCCTGACCTGCCCCCACCGTGGCCCACAGGTGCCTTGACCCAAGCAATCCGCAACTTCGCCAAGAGCCTGGAGAGCTGGCTCACCCACGCCATGGTGGACATTCCCGAGGAGATGCTGAGGGTGAAGGTGAGGGCGCGGGCCAGCCCGGCTCACAGCCAGCTCCTCCTTCCCGCCTCTGGGGCCGGGGGCCTCGGTCTTCTCTGTTCCGTGGGGGCAGTGAGATTTGTCCCCACACCTGTTCCGGGGAGGACAAGCATGGACATGGGGAACGGGGGCCTCCCTGCGTCGGAGAGGGCCCTGGGCGTCGTTCACTAACCAGCTTCCTCGGGTGCCCGCTTCTTACACACAACCCCTGCATAGCGTGTGTGTGGACTCACAACAGCATCTTAAAAAAAGTAAAAGTGGAATGCAAATTGACAGTAGTTCTCTGCATATGCCTCGGCTAGAAAGCGCCTTAGGTGTTCAGAAATAGATAAAACGTTTCTTAAAAAGGCAACAACATCTGTAAGGAAACAGAACAGCCCTTTTCCTCAGCGCCGCACACCCGCTAACTGCTCAGACCGGGATGGGCTGGGCTCGTTCAGGGGCACCAGAGAGCTGGCGGGCGGGACCCCAGGGTCCAGGGGCCTGTGGGAAGAGTCGAAGCCCTTCAGGCAAATTGGCAAGACTCATGTATTCATTCGTTCAGGCAGCACGCATTTATTGAGCACCTACCGTGTACCCAGTCTCATTCTCAGAGCATAGTAATGACAAGACAGACAAAACCGGGTCCCTCTGGAGCTGAGATTCAAGGGTACAGCATTGAAACAAAATGAAAACAAATGTTTATTAAAACAGTACTTGGCCTGCCTGGGCAGTGCTCTCCATATTTTCTATTGTGTTCTTTCATTAAAAAAAATAACGATGCTGGGCAAAACACAATAAATTGATTTTTTTGACCCACACTGGTGGGTGGACACCAAAGTTTGGAAATCTTAACCTCTTGGTCTCCTAACAAAAGCAGCGAGGCACAGCCCTCCTTTTTTTGGGAAAGAGGAAACTGAGGCTCAGAGAAGTTGCAGCGGGTGGGGCGGAGGCTGGCGGGCCGCGGTTCCACAGAAGCCACAATCCCGACCTGCATGCAGGTGGCAGCGGCCGGTGCCTTCGCGCAGACGCTGCGGCGCTACACGTCGCTCAACCACCTGGCGCAGGCGGCGCGGGCCGTGCTGCAGAACACCGCGCAGATCAACCAGATGCTCAGCGACCTCAACCGCGTGGACTTCGCCAACGTGCAGGTGCGCGTGGCGCTGCAGGGGGCGGGGGCGGGGGCAGCCTGGCGGGGCGGCGGGGGCTGAGCCGCCCGCTGTCTGCTGTGCTCCAGGAGCAGGCCTCGTGGGTGTGCCGCTGCGAGGACCGCGTGGTGCAGCGGCTGGAGCAGGACTTCAAGGTGACGCTGCAGCAGCAGAACTCGCTGGAGCAGTGGGCGGCCTGGCTGGACGGCGTGGTGAGCCGGGTGCTCAAGCCCTACCAGGGCAGCGCCGGCTTCCCTAAGGCCGCCAAGCTCTTCCTCCTCAAGTGGTCCTTCTACAGGTGCGCACGCGCTGCGGCATCGGGTGGGGGGCAGGGCCAGAGAGGACCCCGCCTCCCAGGTGAGCCAAGGGCGGGGCCAAGTGAGGCGCCGCCCCCTGAGGCAGCCGGGGGGCTCTTCTATGGGGCCTACGGCTGGCGGGTGGTGGCTGTGACTTCGGTTCCCAATGTTGGCCGTCCTAGGGGGCGCCCAGCCCGGGGTTGTTGAGGTTGTTCGAGGCCCAAGGGCTTTGCCTCGGGCAAGTGGGGCGAGGGCCCGGGCCGGGTGGCGCCTGATGGCCGCTTCTCCGTCGCCTTCTTCAGCTCCATGGTGATCCGGGACCTGACCCTGCGCAGCGCCGCCAGCTTCGGCTCCTTCCACCTCATCCGGCTGCTCTACGACGAGTACATGTACTACCTGATCGAGCACCGCGTGGCGCAGGCCAAGGGCGAGACCCCTATTGCTGTCATGGGCGAGGTGCCAGGCGGCAGGGCGCTGGGGGCGCGGGCGGGGCGGCAGGCGGCGGGGTCCTCACCATCTCTCTTCTCCCCTCTAGTTCGCCAATCTGGCCACCTCGCTGAACCCCCTGGACCCCGACAAAGGTAGGCGGGACATGTTCTCACCCAGGGCTGGGGGTGGGCAGACAAGGTGGCTGGGGTGGAGGAGGAGCTGTGGGTGCCACGCCAGGCCCCCAACTGAGCCGGTCCTGATCCATGTGCCCCAGACGAGGAGGAGGAAGAGGAGGAGGAGAGCGAGGACGAGCTGCCCCAGGACATCTCGCTGGCCCCTGGCAGTGAGTCGCCGGCGCTGGGCCCCGAGGCCCTGGAGCCTCCGGCCAAGCTGGCACGGACTGACACGCGCAGCCTCTTCGTGCAGGCGCTGCCCTCCAGCTAAGCCCGCAGCCTCCCCCGCCCCGCCCCGCCCCGCCGCCCCTCCACGCCAGGGTCCCTCACAGCTTCTGTGGCTTCGCTGTCACCGCTCCAGCCTCGGCCAAAACGGGGAGGGGGCCGGCACAATCACTGGGCTGGGCGGAGCCACAGCTGCAAACTCTGACACAAAAGACGTGCCTTAAGGAACCGCCGCCGTGCCCAGGTGTCCCGCGGGGTGTCCAGCTTGGCCCCTTGGCCCCCACGAAGGCTGCAGCATCTCCCTCCCTCAGTCCCGCCCTCCAGCCACCCCGGGGGCAGGCAGGCAGGCCCCCTCCCCCACGAAACTTTTAACTTATTCAGCTCGCTGGCTTTGCACAGCCTGACCTGGGCCCAGCCCTGAGCCCCGGGCAGGCGCAGGTGGGCGTCACCTGGGGACCCCCACTGTCAGCAGCAGCCCCGGGCCCCTCCCCCAGCACCCTCACTGCTTCCCCTTCTTGGTATTAAGTGCAATTAAAGCCGTGGGTGTCGCATCTTCTCCGGCGCTGGGCCCTCCCTTGCCTGGCAGCCCGAGACAGGGCCCTGCCGGCCCGCCTGCGGGGAGGGCGGCAGGGACACGGCCTCCAGCTTCCAAAGAAGAGCCACCGGCCGCGGGCCGGAAGGTGTCCGCACCTGCCCGGCCCAGCCGGGTGCTCCCCAGATCCAAGACCCCGTGCCCTGCGCCCTCCGCGCCGCTGGTTTGTAATGGAACCTTCTACTCTTCCCGGAGACTGCTTCTCTGTGCCGTGCGCCCCCACCCCATGACTATTGTGCGATTTGTGAGCGCCGCCCAAGCGGAGCCGGTAACTTGTTGGGTTATTTTCCAACCATCATGGCCTTATCTGTTCGTTTCCTCAGTGTTTTCAACCTGTGAGATAGATGTTTATGGCAAAAACAACGCAACAAAAAAGGAAAAAAAAGGAAAATCTGACCTGTTGTATAAAAATCACTATTTTGTGTGCTCCACGTGCTACAGCTTTTGGGGTGGCCCTGCCCAGGGCCCCCGTCTCCCGGCGGTGAAAGTGTCCACCCGTGTGGTAGTTTAGTGTGCCGAGCTGTTTTCTACCTTTTTGTAGTTCTTTCTTAAAACACAATAAATTCCGCTGTGGTATTTGTCTACTGCTGACTTGCCGGCCTTGGTGGGGGCCTTCTGCTGGGCCCCGAGCTGCAGTCACCAGACCTTGGCGAGGTTCAGAAATTAAACATTTATTATACGAAGAGGAAGGAAGTGGGGACAGCCACCTGAGGGCAGGCAGAGCAGGAATGGGTCCTTTCGGCCTCCGCTGGGGCAATGTCCACACCTGTAGCTGGGGAAAGGGGCGAATGCACAAGGAGCCTGGGCCCATGCCCAGCTCGGAGTGACGGCGGGGCGCTCGAGGCCGCTGGGGCAGGGGGCTCCCTCCCTCTGCCCCTTCCCAACTTAAATAGGCATAAATAGAAAGCGTCCAGACTCTCAGGCCGCCAGGGGCTGCCCCGCCCAGCGCCCTTCCCGCAGCCTAACACTAGTGCTGGTCCAGGTCGGCCGGCCAGGAAGAGGCCAGCCCGGGGGGGCAGCAGCTCCCGGGCCACGGAGGTAGTTGGAGTCAGTGTCCAGGGCGGCCGGCCCTCACAGCACAATCCATGTGTATCGCTCGCTGTCTGCCAGAACCTTTAGTGAGCACCCTGCAGGGACAGGTGGGGGCACAGCCATGGGGTCCCTGGCCGACCAGGCCCCATAGCCACCCCCAACTGACTTGGTGCTGGAACCAGAAGGTTCCAGAAGGCAGGGACCCTGCTGCCATCCAATAAACGTCTGTTGTGTGAATGAACAACTGGCTGGGGGCTCCCAGGCCCCGCACCTGCCACCAAGCTGGCTACGTCCTTCTCACCCCCCAATCCCACGACATCCACTGGCACGGCCAGCCTTCCTGTCTGTTCAGCTAATACTCATGAATCCGCCTGCTCTGGGCCTGGCCTGGCCTGGCGAGGGTGCATGTCCCTGCCCATCCCAGGGTCACCGAGCCTCACCTTTGTGCAGGGCCTCGTTGGTCATCCTGTTGACGTAGCGGCCACTGCTCTCGGGCACCAGCCACTTCATGACCATGTCCACGCAGCTCTTGCGGTAGGAGCTCCAGACACTGCCGCTGCGGGGCAAGGCGATGAGTGGCTCTCGTGGCCCTGGCCGCTGCCCCGCTACCACCCCCGGCCCCACCTCACCTGGTCTGCCCTTTGACCTCAGTGAGGTCGCCCACGCTGACCGTCTCGAAGATGCCCGTGTTGAGGTCCCATGCCACCTTGAGGCTGGTGTGATAGGTCTTTGGTCTGCAGCGGGGAGGGAGACAAACAGGAGCAGGGCTGGGACCACCAGGTCCCTGAGCCAGCACTGGGCCACCCTGAGGGGCTTTTGTCTTTGGAGAAGCAATGGAGGGGGCCCATCCAGGTTGTGGAACAAGGCAGTCTTCCCATGTCCCCTCTCGCCGAAACTGAAGGGTCTGAACGTGGCCGCTGCTGGGAAAGGGAAGGGGGAGTCGGGGCTCCTGCGCGCTCACCGGGGCTGGCCCTCCTCGGTGGGGGACGGGAACGCGAGGAGCAGCAGGCCGATGTTGATGAGGACCTGGTTGGTTTCCGGGCAGACCTGGGGGGGAGGACAGCAGCTGCTGAGGGGAACCTCAGGATGCAGGAGGCCGGCTGGCCCTGCCCAGGCCCGCCCCGCCCCGCCCAGGCCCGGGCCCACCTCGAGAATCACTATGTCATAGTCGCTGAAAGAGCAGAACTGGCGGCCCCAGGTGGCGTCATGGCGGATGACCTCGTTGATGACATACTCGAAGTCCAGCGTGAGCTGTTCCACTGTCAGGTACTGGCTCTGTGGGCAGGTGGGCGCAGAGGCCGGGGAGAGTCACACCCACCGCCCCCCCAGCAGGCGCCCTGGAGCTGCCCCTCAGTCTGCCCGGCACCCACCTGGGCAGCGGTCCGCTCCCGCATGGGCCGCAGGTTTCGGCCACGAAGATCGGTCACCACGAAGGGCAGGGAGATCTTGTCATCCTCAAACTCTGGAGAAGAAGGAAGTGGGCGTAGAGGCGGCGGGTGGCCCAGGTGCCCCTTCCGGGCTGGCCCCTCCCTGCCACTGGCAGGCTCCCCGCTCACCGTCCTCTGGCTCTGTCCCTTCTCCGGACTCCAGCACGTAGTACAGCTTGGTGTAGTTGACGTAGCCAGGCTCGGGCGCAGGGGCTTCTGCTGCAGGGGGGCTGTCCTGGGGTGCTGCCTCCCCACACGGGGGCAGGGGCTCAGGGGGCGCAGAGCAGCAGCTGCCTGAGGGCCCTGGGCAGGCGGGTGGCCTGGCTTCCTCAGAGGCCCCGCCCTTGGCCTCTTTGGCCCTGCGGAAGATGTCAGCCACGAACTCCTTGGCTTTGGCGATGGCAGGGGAGGGCTCAGGGGAGGGCTGGGCTGGGGCCACCTCAGGGCAGAGGCTGGGGAGAGTGGGGGGCAGCTCTGGGCTCTGGGGCTCAGGCGGGCTGGGGGGTGCCAGGGGGCAGGTGGTGTGGTCATACAGGATTTGGCAGAAGCTGCTATCGCCTGGAACAAGAAAAGTGACGGAGGTGGGAGAAGGGGTCAGTAAACCAGTCCAAGTTCAGGACACTCCAGACCTCCCTCACTGCCCTGGGACTCTTAGAAATCCACCTTGGGGAGACCCTTCTAGAAGACTTACCTATGTTTAAGGGATCACTTTGAAACATCCAGAAGGGAAAAGACCTTTACACACACACGTACCATGCACACACGTGCACAGACACATCCATTCAAACCCCCTTCCTGTGTGCAAACCACGCTGAGGACACAGGAGTGAACGGGGCAGACAGAACCCCTGCCTCTGGGAGCTGAGAGTCTACGGTGAAGATGGGCAGAGCCATGTAAGTGTCACCCCACAGCCCTTTCCTTCCCAGCACACGCCAGACCCGTGCGGCACAGATAGGCTGAATCTCCATCTGTCTGGAGACCAAGCGCCCCTCTGAGGACCGTGGGGGTCACACAGAGAACCCCAACATGTTCACCGAGCACCCTGGGGCTGGGCCCCGCACCAGGCCGCCTCTGAGCCCCACATAAGCAACCCTAGGAGAGGGGACCTGTGTCCTCCAGACTGTGGCTCAGAGAGGGATTTGTCCAGGGTCGCACCGTGAGAGTCCGGGCTCCCGTCCACCACCGTGCTGGCCCTTCCGGGGCAGGGCGGGGAGTGAAAGTCGAAAATGGCCAAGGAAACACTCTCCCGTGGTATGTACGTGCGCACGTCTTTGACACATGCCCCGTGGACGTGCATTCAGGGGCTCTCACTGCTGCTCCCCCGGCTGCCCCCCACCCCACAGGCCCCTACCTTCCCCATACCCAGGGATGGATGCCAGGTGGCCCCCAGCTCCCCCTCTGCAGCCTTGGATGTGTTGCTTACGGAGCCGGTGAGAATCTCCCAGAGGGAGAGACCTGAGTGTGCAGCCACTGGGTCACAGCCACGATTCCATCGCCAAGTGGCCCCGAAGGCCCCCGTCCCCCCACTGCTGTGAGCCGGTAGCATTCTCCAGCCTCCTAACATTTGGCACGGTCAAGGGACAACTTGTGATTTTTGCTGGCATTTTCTCTGATATCAAAGATGTAAGGCAGCGTCTGCCCACGAGGTCTCACTGGCATTGCTCTTTTTTTTTTTTTTTTTGAGACAGAGTCTCACTCTGTTGCCCGGGCTAGAGTGAGTGCCGTGGCGTCAGCCTCGCTCACAGCAACCTCCAACTCCTGGGCTCGAGCAATCCTCCTGCCTCAGCCTCCCGAGTAGCTGGG